>JAXGGA010001245.1:0-162318 GCA_038373865.1 Uloborus plumipes | reverse complement strand
GAATTAATTAGGTGTTTAGGAGAAGTTGCATCTTTGCTGTAACGATGCTATGCTTGAAATGACCATGCTTGTGATGAATCACTTATTATGCATGATGCAGACAGCCGGTGCACACACTTTGTCATATAAAAGAAGTAGTCTTTGATAAAGTGCTATTTGATTTGACTTAGATTACTGATATATGTGGAATATATATTTAAAAATGTTTTCATCCTTAATGATAATTTTCTTACTATCGGAATTCTCAAAAAGACATGTCATGATATTTTATGTCTTCACATTTCTAGTAGATACATTTTTGTTTGTCAAAAATATGCTGTTGTGTAATTGCTCCTCAATTGATGGTTCAGTAGAGGAGGTTCAGTTGGTACTCTTTTTTATTTTAGCTCACAACTTTTATTTGAATCAATAGCAGCAATATCACGCTATGCATTGAGGAATATTTAGCAACTTTAAAGTAATATGCCGTTTCTTTAATGTATGAGTCAGAAAAAAAATTTTTTTAAGGAAATTCTAACAGCAGGACATTTGATGAACTTTCCATCATGCAATGAGACTAAGCTCGGTTGACAGTGGACTTGATTCCTGGTATTAAGAAGCAAGTGCCCTTATAAGTGTTTTAAATATAAGTCAAACGTTAATTTGCTGCACCTATCAATTTTTTATTTTATGTAAAAAAAAATTGTTTATATCAAATTAAAGAATAAAACAGAACGAAAACTATCGCTATTAAAGCTGATATTTAACAATCAAAATTAACTCTGTAATAGTTAGAAGTAGCGACCGTTGCTCAAACAACTTAGTTTTGATCAAGTATTTTGCAAAAGCTAAGAAATAGATATATCACACACACATTAATTTACACATTCAAATTTTAACGTACATATACTATTAATCACGAGCAATACTAGTGTTTTAAGGTCATGAAGTATACAAATATTTTTAATTAACACCAATAATTAGATGAAATTGGTGACAGGCAAGAAAAGAAAACCAATATATACATTCTCGGATTTAATGCCGATTTTAGAACAATAACGCATCGGACAAACTTAAGAGTACATATCGTGGGGTTACAAGTGAAACATACTAAGTCAAAAAACATGATTTTGAGAAAACGCTGATCAATAATTATCATTAATTATACGACTTAGTGTGTTTTACTAGTATAGCATTGCATAATAAAGATATGACTTAGTGGGTTTTACCAGTAGAAACAGCTCATGTTTGTGTGTAAGATAAACTAAAAATCTGAAAATGAATAATTTTGACTTTGTGTGTTTCACTTGTAACCTCACGATATAAAAGTTCGCGTAGGTATTTTTCTATAATGTCGTAACAGAACACTCTTTCCAAGTCGGCTTTTTTAAGCTTTCACTGTTAATTGGGGCTTTGCTTTAGCTGCAACCTTACTTTTGCAACACATCAGCATTTCTGTAAAACAATAAGTGGAATAAATGGCTTATATTTCTGCTTATAATCACATTAAAGCGACACTTAGTCCGTGAGTCAAAAACACTGTGCATAGTCGAAACATTAAATGGCTGTTACTTTACTTCTTTTTCTTAAAGTTAGAAACAGAAAAAACGCTTATGAAAAAGAGAAAAGTAGTTGTTACTCTCAATTTATTCGTTCGAGGATTGCTAACCGTACTGATTTCATGATTTAAAAATGGATTTTGAAATTATACATATCTTACGCGTGAAAATATATTGGATCGATTTTTTGAACTAGCAGCCAGCACGGGTTTCTCCCACATACGTCAGATTCTACTTCAAGAATGAAACGTGTAAAAGCAATTTGATGTTCATGACAGCTTTTTTTCCCTTTTAGTTTTATCTGCACATACATAATATAACTGCATGTATTTTGAGTAATTATAATTATTATGTTCTGTTTTTTCTTCATCATTTGATATTACTAAATATATTTGTACGTATGAAAAGGAAAGTAATGAAATGGTATGTGTTAAAAATATTTTTTTAAATTTTATTTTGTCTTGTTTGAATACGTGTTGCAAACAAATTGTCGGACAAATATATCAGGCAATGAGGCGTTAATGAAATTAAATAAAGGCTCTTAAATATTTAAGTCATGGTGTACAATAAACAGGAGAAAACGAAAAATATTCTTGTGATTATAACTCTATTTATGATTGCATCTAAATTTTATAATACTCGCAATAAGATGAAATTTCGACGCTTACGCATTTATAAGTAAAATCTGGTAAAACTCCCACTTTGCACAATCTAAGTTCACAAATGTCCCTTGAAAATATATACTCATGTTTCCAGGTATCAATGAATCTTTTTTACATAGCTAGTAAATGGAGCTTTATGGGAAAAAAGCACAAAAGAAAAAGAAAAAAAAATACTACTTTCAAAAACTAGCAAAAGAAAACGAGATGTATGAGTATATACAGTGAATAGCTCAACTTCATAACAATACACTTTTTGCAATTCTTTGTTATTACGTTACGAGCGATGCAATTTTAAATGAAATAAGAACAAATAGTAGTATTTCAACAAACATATGGTTGAATCAAACACACTAGCCAATGAGTAAAAGCCTTTTTTTAATGTTGTAGTTTTTATAATAGTTCTAATATTTCTCTTTCACTTTGCTATGACAAATCATTTACATATTAACTTCGAAATTGCTCCCTCCAATAGGGGAGACTGGGTACGATTGTGACAATTTTCATTTGCTCCCCCATAGATCCCTTAGCAATGCGCTTGGGGTCGGTTGTGACAAGTTCAAAAATACAGCAAAACAGTCTAGATCACTTTTAATTTCAAGTAATATTAAACGTAATTCAACATAACCTTCATCTGGGAAAGTTTAACATTTAACAATGTTTCTCGTTCAGTTGAAGTAGCCTTACACCAAGTTTTACAAAAATTTCAAGTTTTTGGAATTTCGTAACGTCTGTTTTGGCAACATTATGCACATCCTGTGGGTCATAACCGTGTCTGTTCATAACAATTCTCAAGTATCAAAGAAAGATTCCACATTTATTTGTTTTATTGGAGCTTGTTACTCTTGAAAGGCTAGTTGCATGAGCTACACGAACAGACGTGAAACATTTGTATTCATAAATAAACGGAACCATTTCTCAGTAGCCATTTTACTCTCATATCTGCTTTCAGCGTATATGTAAGCTCAAAAGCACTTTATTATGAACAATATAACCTATGCACACGTTGTTTTCATTGTGACAGCTCCGGCCGGCTCCATCGCGTTTACGAATGAATGTTTCGTAGCAATGACTTATGATTAACGTTGCATTTCCAAAGCTGTCCGAAAGAAAAAAAAGTTTCACTTCTTTAGAAGCTTCTTTATATTTCATTAGGTCACACTGCCATATTTCTATCTTCTCCAAGCGTATTATGGGCATCAAATATGAACATGTTTTACTCGTGTCACAACCGTCCCCACGCAATTTGTCACAACCGACCCCAACCGACTACTTTTGAAAACAGCAATCGCCATGGCAATACAAAATAGCCTACACAAAAAGTAATCACTGCTATTTCACTATTAAGGTTCACTACTACGGGGAAAAAACTTTCATTTCTCTATCTGTACCCATTCAACAGGAATTACTAAAAAACATCGAATAAAAAACTTACTTTTGACTGTTAAAAAGTAACCAACCCCTCTGCTAGCGTTAATGTCGCTCGATGGCTACCGCAATGCTTTGACACACATTCAGACAAACATGCTGATACTCTCTCTCTCTTTGATTCAACCAGGTATTAATTATGGTTTAGCTAATATGACGACTGTCACAACCGCCCCGCATCACAACCGTCCCCAGTCTCCCCTATGCTTTATTATTTCTTTAATAGGGAGTCAAGTAATTTCTGAACAAACAACAAATTTTCGTTAATTTCTTTGACTCACTTCATGAAGTTTAATACAAGTAAGACTTTCCAATGTGCTTAAATTGGAATCGATTTGCAAACGATTTGTGAAATAATGTTCAATTTAAATATAAGTACGAAACGACTCTGCCAGAATAACTCTTACGCAATTTAATCGCAGCAGAATGAAAGTAACGGCAAGCTCTAAATTACCGCACCTCTGCTCAGCTCTCAAAAGAAAGAAGAAATTTGAATCAGATTAGAGATTTTAGCGTGTCTGAAGTTAAACAATTTTACTGCAAAGAGCACTTTACTAAAACACGTTAATGCACTCAAAAGTTGAACCAGCAGTACAGTAGAGATGAAGATTTAGTGCCCAGAATTTTGTAAAGTTTGCATACAAATTTGAAATAATATTTATTTATTTTTTGTGGTTAATGACTTATAAAGGGGTAATGCTAGGAGCGTTTGCACACAATTCATTTTTGAATATGATAAAAATATTAAATCTCCATCAAAGTATACCTTGGATTCAGAAATACATGAATATAAATGTGATGAATTGTAAAAGATAACTAGAACTGCATAACGTCCACAAATTTGCAGAAAAATTGCTGAAACGTGTTTTGGGGTTACGAGAAACCCATTTTTCAAAGCAAAAATAAATAAATAAACATTTGTTTTGAGTTTTTTTTAATTACTTTGCATTTTATTTATTTAGACAGTTGTTCACAAAGCTAAACAGTTCATGGGTAAGTTATAAAATAATAATCTCTACAAGACGGTTTTTGCTCTTGAAGAACTAGTCAAAGCAAATTTTATACTTTGAAAATACGACTAAATGCTGAATGTAAATCACAAATTGTAAACCTTTTACCTTAACTTATGGCCTTTTTTTCTTTTATTGTTGCTGTATTTTTGCTGCGTTTCAAGTTTTCCTTTTTGAATTTGAGTTATAATAAATTACTATTCAATAATCAATATCAATGCAGTTATTCAAAGCTGAAACTTTCTTAATTGAATGCATGTAATGTTCTTCATTTCATTAATCCATTTCGAGTTCCTTATGATTTTTTAATTAAAAAGACTGCTTTGAGGCACAGCGGGACACGTTGAGGAAGATATAATGGGATGATATCTATTTGTACTTTAAGCATTTCCCACCATGAAGTATCAATGGACATTGTGATTTAAATGAGGTTATATGTTATTTATTTTTTTCAATAGCATTTGCGCACATCTATTGAGTACATTTGCTAGCCCATTTATTTGTTGACACTATTATAACAAATGAATCTTTCCTATAAAATGTCATCTGAATGCGTTGTTCTTAGTTTTTTACTTCCAAACGTGTAATATCATTCTTAACTAATTAAAATTCATGAATTTTCGAGAAACAGATCCAACAAAAGTTCTTGTCCTTGAACATTTATTTTAATGCTGCTTTATTTTAACCCTTCACTGCACGATTTTTTATATTTTCATGAAAAAAATCATATGTTACCTTTTAAAAGCTCTGAGTTCAGGAAAAATAAAGAAAAAAATTAATCTTAAAAATGTGCACCAAAAATGATGTTTTAATTGTTTGTTCTACATATGGCACAAAGCACATAGCATATGCTTTGTATACCGATAAGTGTAATAATCTACAATGTGTTTTGTGCCATAAGTGGTATAAAGAAATTTGCCACTAAGTGTACTAAAACATTTTTAGAACAAAGGAAATAATGACTAAGCACACGCCTAACGGAAATGCAGACACTCTTTTATTCAAAAGCAAGAACTATAATACCTAGATTAGTGCAACTAACTAGTGTATAAACATCACACTAAATTGTTATAGCAATGTTCCAGAAATGGCGCAAAACTCAGTTTAACTGCATTTAAATATCATAAGAATATATGAGGGTTTTTTGGTGTGTGCCAGATCAGGCACACCATGCAGTGAAGGGTTAAATGCATTAACGTTATTTTACTGATGATTTTCCTACTCACACATGAGTTTTATCATTAGAACTAAAGCCTTCTCGTGTATAAACGACTTTCATTTACTTAGTACACTATTTATATCTTAACCTATGTTTAGTAAAAGAAATATGGCGTCATAATATAGCTGTTTTTATGCGTCTGCTTCAATTTTTTCCACTGTACCACACTAAGGCACACTGGTGTAAGTCTTTCAAATTTAACTTTTTAAAAAGGAATATATCGAGGAAACGAAATGATAAAAAAGTACATGGATATATTAAAAGATCCGTAATCATATTCGGCAATTTTCTATAAAACTGAAAGTGAAGAAATAATAACAAAATAAATGAAAACTGTCCCACTGTGCGTCCTTTCTTAATGCGTTTAAAAAACATTTAATATTGCTCTGCGAGCTTAAAAAAAAAATATATATTCTATATGTGTTAGAATTGTTATGCCTTTTATTCTGTTACTTTAGCTTAAGTTTTTTACAACTCGTGTGAGGATGTGGAATGTGTTTAAAAACGAAGATTTATATTTTTAGTTTATAAATTTACTTTCTTATTTCAACTTCTGCTTTAATAGCGTTGTGCAATTAATTTCTGACAACAAGTACATTAAAAAAAACGTAATATAGAAACTAAGAATAAACATTAGCTCATTCTCGGTTCAATCTTTCCAATAATCCAAGAAATAAAATATTTAAATAGACAACATATTACATGAAATATTTTTACAACAGTTTTAAAGAAACTCTTCTGGTAAATTTTATTGATTTTGCTCTTTCCGATATTCTTCATTTTGTAAGAAATAAACCTTCCTTTTACTTTCACACCCTGAAGCTACTCATACATGAAAATTCAACTGTTTAAATTTTAAAGACACCAGACAAACGTCACCTTATTTCGAAACATTTAAAGATACTTCCTAAAATAGAGGAAATGATAAAAGTTCTAAGTATGGAAAAGTTACTTGTAACACTTTCGAAACTTTTATTTTACTTTTCTGAAGTAAACATTCTGCTGTTTCATCTGTTGAATTGAAAGGCTGGAAAGGATCCGTAATGAGAGTTGAAGCTGATGGCGTTTGACATTTGCACTTTCCCTCAGTTGTAGTAAGTGTACTCGCCAATTAAGGAAAATGCTAACTTTTGTAAGATATCTCTGACTATACGATGATAATATCACAATCTGAACATAGTTCTAACTGGTTTAAAATTAGTTTCTATTGCATACGTTAGTCAAATATATTTCTTACAGCATAAACTGGTATTTTTTAAATAAAATATTTAGAACTAATTTTGGCGAAGATATTTTATCTAAAATTGCGATGCCATATACATAAAAATAGTAGTGCCATGTTATTTCGAAGTGGAATACTTTTATAACGGTAAAATAACTGTTATAACTAACTTTTCTTTTCTGATTAGGAAGATTACATTTCGGTTAGAAAAGCAAGTTGATCCAAAGATTTGCTTTTTATTTTTTTCCACTTTAAATGTACGTGGAAAAGCATGATACTTTGAAATATATAAATACATCAAAGAAATATGCACCAATGAAAACAATATTTTTAATTGTTGAATTTTTTTTTTCATTTTAAGTATTTTAGCAGTATGGATATATCTGTGCACATACGAAACGCATTCGTTGGTACCCAAAGCCGAAATCGGACCATGGTGGAAAAGAGTTAACGACGAAAATAGATCTATGACAAATGCAAAATATATCAACACTGCAAAAAATGAGATGTTGCTTTTACAGTATAATACTGGCAGCCGAGGTTCCAATTTAAAACTCCAAAATGCAGCGATAAACTGTAGAACTAGCAATTTTACAGTTTCTTACGGTAAAGTTAGCATTTTGCAGTTTATTGCCGTAAAATTTAGCTGTATTATACTGTAAAAACAACAGTATAATACTGGCAGCAGAGGTTCCAGTTTAAAACTGTAAAATGCACTGTAATAAACTGTAAAATTAGCAATTTTACAGTTTATTGCTGTAAAATTAGCAATTTTACAGTTAAGTACTGTAAAATTAGAAATTTTACAGTTTATTACTGTAAAATTAGCAATTTTTAAGTTTATAACTATAAAATTAGCCGTATTATACTGTAAAAACAACATTCATTTTTTACAGTGAAGCACTTTGGAGTTAATGCTCTTGAATTAGGTCTATTCACTATTTAGAAAATCAGTAGTGATTCAAAACTGATTAAACGCTTTGAGGTATTAGAATTCTGTGGCAGAAAGATTAATAAATGATACTCTGACCCAACTTACTACGAAACTGTGTTTATGTGCCATTCGGCACTTTTCTTTCCTTAAAAAAAATGATGGATCTACCCAAGAAAGGAGGATTGTACACTAATAATGGTCATGAATTTATACAACATACACGTCACGTTTTCTGCATTCGAAATAAAATTGTCGCTTAAAATCTGATTTTTCACGTAAATTACGTCTTTTTTACGAGTTTCAAATTCCGATTGCTTCTACTTCTGAAACACTCGTCCATTTCTATTAACTATATGAATTAATCTCTTAGAAACAAATCACTTTGATTAAAGTTTTTTTTCCAACTCAGTCTGTTTTTTTCTCAACTGGGAATATTTACTTTCACCCTTTTTCTTCACCCTTCAGAAAATTAATATCAAGTTACGTTTCTCAATGGGATAGCCACAGATGAAACCATCTCATTAAATTTTGCGTATATGTACAATACCTCACATCATATTGTTGTTTTTAAAAATGAAATTAAAAAAAATCATGCAAAAAATTAATTAAATTAAAGGTTTAAAGAACAAAATGGGCTGTATTTTAGCAAAATAATAACAAACTAAATTAAACGTAGTGCGCATTAAATATGGGAAAAACTAAATTGTACATGTAACTACTTTTTCGACAATTTCCTGAAGTGTTACTTTCTCCTTATTCGCTGTGTTTCGCAATAAGCACTCATACCATTGCAAGACAGTCACTCCGACGTGCAAAATAATTTTTCATTATCAAAGTATCACTCTATTTAAATCAAGAAATTCAAACTATTAATCTTTCTTTTAGTTTAAAAGGGAAAAACCATGCTGTGCTCTCAAACTATTGGCACACCAAATGTCTTAACAATAAAAACATTGAATTAAATTTAGTTTTTGAATCTTAATTAATATATAAATTATTTGAAAAATATGGAACTAGTGTTATTTAGTTCTGAGAAAGAAGCTTAGATGGTAGCATGAAATAGTGAGGTAATATTAGGCCCGTCATTTAGGGGGGGGGGGCAAGGGGGGTAAATCCCCCCCCTGGCTTTCAGAAATCAATGTATTTACATGTAAGTGGGCGTGGTTTTTTATGTTTTCCGATGTAATTACATTGTGTTTAGACATTTTGCCCCCCCCCCTTCTGGAAAAACTTGAAATGACGTCCCTGGGTAATATCGCAAATAGCAATTCATTACGAATTTAGCAGTCCTAGTTTTGATGCTCTTTTCTACGAATCATATTCATATTATACTAAGAATTGAAACTAAGGATTTTTTTACTGTATTTAGAGGATAAAAATATGAAAATTTTTTAGTTATCCTTGTTGTCAATTGCTGCGCATATGTTTTGCAATTATTTTTAACTACAGTACTATTGATTTAAGAATAAATACATTTTTAATATATCACATTGACGCAAATTTTCAGTGACATTAATTATAAATACTACAACCTACTAATAAATTTACAAAGAATGCATTAAATTTATTTCATTGTTGTATTTACAAAGGATATGAAGAATAAAGCATAAATATTTATCAGCAGCAGAAAGTTCACTTGCAATACATTAATGGCGGCTCTAAACTTGCTTTGAAACTTTACTTTTCTTAAACAAATGTAATTATAAGTAACAACAATGAGACACCAGAACAAAAGCTTACAATGGAAAGCTTTCGCGAAAGTCATTGTGGAATTTCTAGATCTTTTATTTAATTTAAAGTATCGAGAATGCTGATCTTTCTATATTTTCAGATACATGGAGCCTGTTTTCACGATGCAGCATTGTTCTTCCGAGTATTAATATCACATTTTGCATAATTCATTTCCCAAACATGAGAACTTTTCATTTTCTAGTCGCTCAGATTTTCCCATTTTGTGTTAGGGTAAAAGCTAGCAAGTTTTGGTATTATGTTTCAAAAACGAAGCTTGTAGTTATATTAAACTCCTTGATTGCTCTGAAGAATAATTGTACCAGCAGTTATTTTGTTAGCGGAATAGAAAATTGATAATTTTTAACAATAACCAGATGAAAAAAAGAAAACTTATTCAAAACAAGACTTATGTCTATTATCTTATGAGATAAATTGCGCTACAAATAACATCAATAGCAATATGATACGTACTAAATGAAAGTAATAAAATAAGTTTTGCTCTAAAGTATGATTTAAATTAAAAAACGTGAGTGAAGCAAAAACTATTGAGAAAATACGCTATACAGCAATTCCAAGGCTACATTCAAGCCACTTCATCAAGACAAAAATGCTCAATACACATTTAACCAGATGGGTTGGATTAGAAGTTAAACAACTGAAACTGAAACTTACCAATCAGCACATTGCAAGTCAACCCAAACACATGATCTAAGTGGAAGACAACCAATCAGAAGCCATGTAGCAAAAGGAGTGGTAAAAATGACAAAACAGAAAAAGCAATTCATAAAAATAACTCTCAAATATGAGGAAAACAATTGAATACAGGAAAAATCATTGACTAGATAATGAGATTTTTTTGAAGTAGAGATTACATCCCAAAAATCGAGGCGTATACCAAACAACATTTACAAATAATTCTAGCAAATGAAAAATCAAAAGAAAAGACAGAAGTCCAATAATAGGAGCAATAGAAGATCGTGCAGTTATTTATGGTTAACATAATTGTTATCTTCTTTCAACACCGTCTGGTTTCGTTATTCATTTAACTTTCTCTTATGGTAGCTTCCTTCGGCAATCAGTTTGTTTATTTCTTATCCTCTGTTCTAGAGCTTAAATACACCTCCTTACGGTGATTTAAGAATCTAGCTAAAGGGTTCGCATTTCGATTTCCAGAATTTTTTTGAATTGCAACTAACCATCTTTAATTAATCACACTTCTTATTAAATACTTGGGTCTTTAATATTAGCCAACTATAGGTGGGTTTCAGTTACAAATAAGTTATTTTTTGTAAAAATAACTATACAAGGAAGTATCTAAAAATGGAACAACGATCTCCAACGTCAAACAAAATACGTATCGTTTGAAAAACATTCTTTTTATCTTTCTTCGTGTTTGGATAGCTTCTATTATGTCAGGTAATTTTCTTGCCCTTTGTACAGTTAAAAAGATAAATTTTGATTATTTGTAACATTTAAGAAACGGTGAATGCGCTTTGAAGACAAAACGAAGCGGATCAAATTAATATATAAACAAAAAAAGTAGATTTTATCTGTTACTGATTAAGTAAACTAGTATTGTCGATTTCTAAAAATCATAAAACAGCTGCTGAGCAATCATTCAGAATTTGGCTAGTATAAATATTAGTAAGTGTTCAAACGAGCGAATTTTCAGCAATGTTTTGAAATTACGCAAAATGAAACTCAATTTCAAATTGGTATACTAGAGGAATTGAGAAAGGTAAGATACATTTAAAGTATTTTTGCGGTCCTGGTAGAATATTAAAGACTAAAATCCTGCCGAAGGACAGCGGATGGTAATGACCTTTTAGTTTTAAAATTCAACCTTCACATAAACAATTGTTACTTGTTAATGTTAACGAACAGAAAGCCTTTCTGCCTCCATCTTGGTTACTTTCCTATTCCATGCTGACGATTTAATTAATCTTATTTGTATTCTCCTGCTCTAGATATTATTGTTTCTTTTCCTGCAAACAATATTACAATTCAACACGTTGAATAGAGAATGCCTCCTCCCCCCTTTTCCGATAAGTATATTTTATACCGGCTTCACAAAGTGAAAAATCTGAAAACATTTTACAACTAAAAGTAGTATTTTTCATTATTTACTAAGACGCTGCATTTTCCTTTGTGGAAGATGCTGTAGCTTTTCAAAACGCCCTAAAGAAAACGATGATCCTACTTGAAACAGACCTAGAAAACTACAAAGAGCAGTAGGAAAAATCTGTGATTTAATGAAATGCACTGCATGCAGCAGTTGGCGCAAAAAGTCGTGTACGGAGTCTTTCCTTGTACGGAAATAGCACTAACGCCATCTCTCCCGACCGTTGGAGAAAATGTCGAAATGAAAGGGTTTTGTAATCATTAGTTTTCGGTGGTAAAAATTGCTTTCTGAAGCAAAACCTACTTTTTACCAATCACAAAAGTCCATATTTTGGGATAAGGTTGATTTTTAAAAATAAAATCAATGCCCTATTTTATATAAAATGAAGTCAAAAACTACGTCGTCTTCCCCCAATCTTCCCTAGCATTGAAAGTTTTTAGACTTTCCAATACTCATCAAGTAATACGTACTAAACTGCATCCATCACTTCTTGTGGCATTTTCTTTTTTTTTTGACAGTATTAAAATTTGATGAAACTGACACTCTTTAAGTATACCACATTGTTTGTTTTACGACTTATACAACAATATTTTAACGATATTTCTGCGCTGTCACTTCTACTGCGAGATGAAGTATCGATTTACGCAAAGTAATTTCGTTTTTCTCTCTAAATTTGCAATGGCGGCAGGTCTAAGCTAATTGCTGCCTCTAAATTCTAAGCACTGTCAGATATTCTTTTGTACAATATATATCGCTATAAAATGAGGAAAGCCCTCGGGGAAGAAGCAGAGCACTTTTTAAGTTTTTAAGAGATGGTGCTTTACTTAAGACGATACACGGCAAGATGCATCAATTTAAAATGTCTGTTTAAGTTGTTCATTGCTTTGTTCAATTTATTTCTCACGATTGTAGAATTTACTGCACTGCAACTCGAAGTACTTAAACACATGGTTTTTTATTCGGTTACTTGAAAAAAATCGAGATGAAAAAAATATGATCTTGTAAAATGTGTGACGAATTTGGCACGCAATTGTGTCTTGAGTGCAATGGTTTTCAAATAAATCATTGATTTAGTTGAGGTCTCATTGCGTTATGTTAAAAACTGCTAGCATTTTAAAAATTGTACTGAGCGAAGTTATCATTCACGAGTAGTATTAATCTAATACAAAAAATTAGTTCATAGCTGACCAACAAATGATAGTTTAATTTTACTGCTTACTTTTTACTCGTATTAACAATGAATTAGGAACTGATTTGCTTAAAAATTAAAAATTAAGAAGTTGTTGAAAAATAATTGTTAAAAAATGCTTCTTTTTCAAAATTTAGGGAAACGGATTCTTAAGAACAAAAGGAAAAAAAGAGTAGAGAAATTAGGAAAAGGTATGAAACTAGTCAATAGAGTAGCTCATGCTGAAAAGAAAAAATATCGCCTTAATAACTAATAACTCATAATGTTCAAAGATGTTTAAATGGGTTTATAGCGCAAATGTACCCTTCTGCTAAAAGTTTATAAAAAGTGGCAATTCCACATCGTTACCAGACGTAACAACTCGCCACAGGACTTTGAGCACGAAAAATTCTGGTTTGGGCTGATGAAAGTCTTCAATTTTTTTTCCTCTGGTGTAACTTGATGATGTTTATGCTACATTAAATTTGCGTGCAGATTGCTTAATTACAAAAAAATACAGAAATTAAAGACTGCCTGTTACAGACGTAATTCACAAAACAGCAAAAACTCGACTATGTCATACAACTTACAATATTCCTCTGAATTATACGAAAATTTTGAACTTTTTTTTTTTAATACGTGTTCTAGAGACTTCAAGCTTTCTAAAACCATAAAGATTGTGTGGATTTTTACTGCCGAATTTGTGAAAAAAATTCATAAACTTGTTACGGACGAAACAAAGTGGTGTTACAGACGTAGCATCTCTGATTTGAAAGTAGGAAACAGTATTTTAAAGCAGGAATAAACAAAGATTTTTGTGCTAAAACAATACAGTAGCATTAATTAACACATTTTTTGAATATTTTAAGTTATACTGTAACAGTTTTATAAAATTTGGGTAAGTCTGGGGGAGTTGGGAGCATATGCCGATATGTCAATATGTAACAATAAATTAATGCATCTTAAGACAATTATTTCCAAGAAAGATTGACACAAGAAAAGTTTAGAAGGGCCTTCACACAAATTTATTTATTTGTATTCTTAAAATTAATGCATAATGGGGCTGCTACATAAAAAAATCGGGAAAAGTAAATTCCTCCCTGGAATCAGTGATTAGGAGAACTTAAAAATTTGAAAATGTTGGATGATATAGCAGAATACTAGTACCAAACTAAAATTTAACCTTCTTGGTGACAGTTGGTCAATTTTGATAAAATTGTTTTGAATGAAAAAATGTGTCCTTTTTCGTCCGACGTTTTCGAAATTCGAACGGCATTTTCGCAAACAAATTTCAATTACATGCCGACATAATTAAAAATTTCAAAATCAGAATACCAGAAACTTTAGTACTCGTACCATATTATGCTATATACATGTATTGCTCATCCTGTGCTTTTTACCTATTTAATTGGAAATTTGCTTTTGCTACGGACGTAACATAGAGCCATTTGTTATGCCCGAAATGTTACGTCTGTAACAGCATTAATTAAAAAACTAAATCAGTTGCAATATTTTTAACTATGGTGGGCAATTAGTCTAAGAATTTGCCAAAAGGACCATTAAGGGTTTTTTTTAATTTTGATTTTTTAGGACGTAATGACAACTTTTGCTTCTTTTTTGTTACAGACGTAACATCAAACTTCTTTTTTTCAAACTTCAATTACACCATTTAGATCAATTCAAAAGAAATTAATGAATGCATATTATTATAGTACCGTTTTAGTAGTTAAAATTGTGCTACAAGTAGTTATTTTTGTTTTTATTTTTCGATGAGAAATATGCATTTGAAAATGTGTTCTTTTTTCTGATTTTTTTACAAGTTCGTGAATATCGTACTTCCAACTAAGAAAACAAGTATTATTCTAACTCTCACCAAAAAACCAATGCAGGATTCTTAAAATATACATCTTAAGCTTTAAAATGATCTATAACATAGCAACATAACTTCAATATGAATTTTTGACCAATTGGTTTCACTTTTCATGGAATGGCCCAAAAGTGAAACATTTGTGTTTTTCTTTCTTGCATGTCTTTTGGATGTTTTGAGAAATGTAACAAATGTCACTTTATCAAATGCTTTAGCGAAAAAAAACCTTTTTTATACACGTCTCTTGTATCAAAATCTATGTATGTTTTTCATCTAAATGTTTCTAAAAATGTTCTTCACTTTTGAAACGCCGTCCCTACACTTTAGACAAGCAAATGTGACAATGAATGAAGTAGGCTCATATCAAGCACTTATAAGATGAAATGTGTGAAGTCATGTTGGACAAATGCTTTTTTAGAAAATGTAAACAAAAATGTTTTTTAAATGCATTGCAAAAAATTAGTTCTTGTTTTTACAGTATAATACTGACAGCAGAGGTTCCAGTTTAAAACTGTAAAATGCACTGCAATAAACTGTAAAACTAGTAATATTGGGCCATTCCACGCATAACCAGACATTTCACAACCTTAAAAAAATCTTTTTTAAAGGGATTCAAGGTACTAAGTTTATTTTTAAAACTTCAAATCATATAGATACAGGTATAATTTTCCAGTATTTACGGTTTTTGAGTGGCAGCAGGGCTTCAAAGATGGCTGACACCAGCTGAATGCTGTAGAGTAAAAACATGCTCGTTTCAATGCGCTTTTACTTTGCTTTCATATTAAGTCGGATATTTCTGATTTTTTATTTTGAAAAAGGAAGAGTGTCTCTTTCATTTTATGCCTCATATTCAGTATTTTACTGCAGTACAAGTTGTTTTATTACATGTTAAAGTTAACGTAAATTGATGTCCCACACGTGACATAAAGTTGTATATTTTAAAATTACTGCTAAACTAGAAACTGAAACTGGAAATGGTTACAGATTGTAAGTAACCTTAATATGTGTAAGCATTTCTGAAAACCATCTGAAAAAATTTCAATTTAGTAATTAGTTATAAGGTAATTAAAGTTGTCCCACACGTGACGCCACGCTCAGGACATTTTAAACAAAAGTAGTTCTGAGCAAAAAAACATGAGTATTATTGATTTTTTATGTGCTATCTTTTGTTTAGTATGTAGAGGTACTTTAAACCCCGACACAAGAAAAGGGGGGTTATAAGCTTGACGGTATCGATCTGGGTATCTATGTATTTGTCTAGTATCGTAGTTTTTAAAAGGATGTAACTTGTACTGCAGGGAAATCCTTAAAATAAGGCATAAAATGAAAAAACATTCACTCTTTTTCAAAATAAAACAGTAGAAATATCCAAATTGATATAAAACCACAGTAAACTTACTTTGAAATACTCCCCATTATTCAGCTGGTGTCGGCCATCTTTGAAGGCATGTTGCCACTCAAAAAACGAAAGTACTGAAAAATTATTCTTAACTACAGTTAAGCCTTAATAGCTCGAGGCCTGATAACTTGAATATTCTTTCATCTCGAAGTTTTCATTGGTTCCCAAACCTTTCAAAAGACTAGAAACGTCCAATAGCTCGAACTTCCAATAACTCGAAACTTTAAACCGGTCCCTTAGGGCTTCGAGACAACGAGACTCGACTGTACATATTATTTGAAGTTTCAAAATTAAAATTAGTACCTAATACCATTTCAAAACAGGATTTTTTTTCAGATCAGTTTTAAAGCTAACACTGCAAAACATTATTAGTAGGAAACCATACAGTATGTTTAGAAATTCGGAGCTGCCAGAATGTAACAGATTCGCTGGAATTTTCAGTAGAGTTGTGAAGTGTAAAAACTGATGTACAAACGCTTGTCTCACACGTGACAGTAATATTTTAATGAAAAACACCAATTAAAAAATGTATTAGTTTTTTTTTTTGCTTCACAATACACATGCACAATGTACTTTCCCCAGGTTCAAAATTTTTTAACATGTAGCCATAAATTATTCGTATGACGGACCTGTTGTACATTTACTACAATCACACTAGAATGTTTTGTAGTTGTTTTCTTTCATAAAACATGACTTTGCGAAACTATTTTTCTTAGATATTAGAAAAATATGCTTAAGTATATCTTAGTGTTTCATATCTTAACTCAATCACTTATAACATTCAATGTGGAATTTTGTTGGAAATGCTCCTTTCAAGGAAATGTTTAAAATAGAAAGTTTTTCAAATGATAAGAAAACAATGATGCAAGGTTGATTCTTTTAGCTCATAGTACATTCACTGCAATCAAAAGAGTGCTTTGTATTTTTTTTTAACGACATTTTCAGAAAACTTTTTTCATACAGAAATACACGTAGTCTGGTATAAATGTTGCTATTTATAAACATCTTCAAAGGTAAACATAAATTAAATTGTTGATTTGATTTTATAAGCTGTCCTATAGATGATATTTAAAGAAGAAAATCATTCATTTATTACTTACATATGCTTCTTTCTGCTGGTTTGACCACGTGACTTAATCAGTGGCTTTACCGAAAATGACCAACCAATCAAACAGTGAAACGTGATGTACTTGCTCCTATATTCACCATTGAAATCTCAAAGATGAAGCCAAAAAATCAGTTTATTCGGGAATAAGAATTTCTTTTATCAAAATAGTTCACGAGAAGGTTCTAATGGTGGTAATAATATAACATGAAATGGTTTGTGATAACGAACCTTATTAATAAATAATGTTAAATTAGGAATAAATAAAGTTAAAACAATATCCTTTTTTACGATTCTGTTTTTGAAGTTTTATCTTTTATACGTATATCCTTTCAACAAATTATAACGATAGAAATGCATTATTCTTGCGTATAACGTCATGCCCAACGAAAAAATACTATAAGTTTCTTCCCTGTTTAATTTTTCAAAGTAGAAAAAGAAGAAACTATTTTCCTTACGTTACACTTTTCAGGCTGAGTAAGCAAAGAATAGAAACTACTTTTCGTTTCTCGTCAAAAATATATCCGAAACTTGCCCGAAATGCCACAGAGTTCTGGACATTTGTTCTGAATTAGCCATTATTATAAATCTTGTAGGACAAGGAAAATGACAATTTCATTGAAAAGCAGAAAATGATGCAGTAGAAATGAAACGTTTCGGAAATAACTGTCATTGAAACTTGGGGCGTATAATTTAGACCAAGTACTTTAAAAACTATAAGCCCATTTCCAAGAAAAATAATTTGTATGGTAGAAAAAAGACATTTCTTCCCAGAAAAAATGATTCACTTAGAAGTCGTTCGGTAATAATTCTCTTATAAAATTAGCAGTAACTGAAAAAAACTTTAAAGCAAATAACATGTTTTTTACAATAACAATTTATTAAAAGTGACCAAATTCTACAATTTGATCATTCTGCTTTTAGAACAGAATACATTTTCAAAAATACTAATTATCTTTTACATAAGCAACTACATGTCGAGGTTGAATAAAGGATTGATATTATTTTTATAATACGTACGTCAAAATAAGGCTGCTACGTTAAGATTTCTTAATTATGCCAAACAGAACGAGTTTTAAGCATCTAAAAAAGGTGTCACCTGTACAAAGTAAAAAAATGGCAGCAAAAACCTGTAGAATATTTTTAACAGTATCTAAGTAAGAAGGAGCATTTTATTTAATTTTTTTTTTTGGGGGGGGGGGGTTCCACCATGTCCATAGATTTAAACTTTAGGAAGTGCTTTAGAAAGTGAGCTTATGATGAAAAGAGCTTTTGTCGGATGTCTGTTTATCCGTTAGTCCACTTTCTTTGCATTGAAAAAGGCGTTCCTTGTAATGCTG
Source organism: Uloborus plumipes (assembly GCA_038373865.1). Classification (NCBI taxonomy): domain Eukaryota; kingdom Metazoa; phylum Arthropoda; class Arachnida; order Araneae; family Uloboridae; genus Uloborus; species Uloborus plumipes. Next base: position 143,576 of record JAXGGA010001245.1, on the reverse strand, counting down.
AAACTATTATATTTGACAAATCCATGACATTTTGCATGTCCTAACTAATTGAGTTCCAGTTTAATTTGAGCTGTACATTCCTTCAGAGCTGAATCTTTTCGTAAAATACGCCATGTTGTTAATTAAATGCGTCCAAGGTGTAGAAAAGCTCTGCTAATGAGCCTTTTTGGATATTCAGCCGTAATTTCACAAACCAAACAATCAAATTCCTACGAACCTCTAACAAGACTACATTGTTATACTTTTTTGTCTTCCATTAAGCTAGTTTGATAAAATTTTCAACTAGAAGATTGAAAGTGCACACATAAATGCTTATTTGGGTGGGCCGAAAATGACTTTTATTTTTTTTTCGATGACGAGGTGTGCGGAAAAGGTGCCATTGGGGGCACAAAGCACTCACAAAAAATTTGAAATTTTTTGCACAATTTCTTGATCTGCCGCAATCGCCTTGAAGTTTCGGAAAAATGCTAATTTTTGATGTTTTTCGTAAAATTTGTCAAAAATTTTTTTTTAATATTTTCAGTGATAGGTGTAACTTACAAAGTACTATTAGGGGCACTAAGTTCACATAAAAAATTTGAATTATTTTGCTCCATTTCTTGATCAGCCATAAACGCTTGGGGGTTTCAGAAAAATTGCTAAAATTGGATATTACAGCAAAATTTGTGAAATTTTTTAAAAAATTATTTTTGGTAATGGGGAGAGCAAAAAAGGCTCACTATTATCATTAAATTAACATTAAAATTGAATTGTAAATGATATTTATTTAATTTGTCACAAATACGGGGAAAATTCGGAAAAAATGCTTTTTTTTTTTAAATGATCCAATTTATTTATTAATTTTTAAGCTTTATAAAAATTCCGTCCAAGTGTTGAGAGACAATTTAGGAGTCTGAAATGAGAAGTAGTTTATCAAATAATCTGCATTTTTATTTTTAAAATTCGTTCGAGTTACAAATTAGTTATTTATTACTATTGAATTAAAACAATGGTGTTAACTGAAAGTGCTTCACAGTTCTCAGCTTATTGCGCATCCAAATATCTTGCAAAATAATCCAGAACTCAACGCGAGGAGGTGGCTGCACGAGTTCCACCAGCCCTCCACCTAAAAATATTATATTCACATTGTTTTGCATTCTTCATGCAACAAAGTCCTTCTTCGAATTAAACGTTGACATTTTTATCCTGGCTTGTATCTTTGCTCTGACGAAGGTATCTCTGTCCTCATGGTCACATACGTGCATTGCCGCTTCTATCACTACTTTAATTGTTCTTTCCACAGCTTGCGTGTGACTTGGAAAGCGGACTGAAGCTTCATCTAAAACCAAGCCTGATTCTATGTTTCTCTCAATCTCTTCGAATGAAAGATTCTTTGTAATTGGAGGCTCACTAAGATCTGTTGAGAGCCAGTCGATGCAGTCGTAGTACTCAGTAGCCATAAAGTTCAGTTTTAGAACCTTAAACTGTCTCAGTCTCCTGATCTCTTTCTTCTTTGAAAGGCGGCATTGTTTAATCCTTTTCCATGCCAATATTCTGATTTCTTTGTTTTCGTCTGTCGCCATTGCTAATAGTATATTCTCAGGATGGCTATAGTATGCATTTCTTTGAACCACCGAATGCACTATCGTTAAGTCATCAGAGAGGAAGTTTGAGAGCAGAACTATTTTCCACAAATGTCTCGGTCCATCTGCTCACCCTGGTAGCTTCCTCACTGAGAACCATACTCTGCGCATAAACTCGTACTACGTCATTCTACTCTTAAGCTTCCTCCCTGATGACTTAAAGACGATAGTGCATTCGGTGGTTCAAAGAAATGCATACTATAGCCATCCTGAGAATATACTATTAGCAATGGCGACAGACAAAAACAAAGAAATCAGAATATTGGCATGGAAAAGGATTAAACAATGCCGCCTTTCAAAGAAGAAAGAGATCAGGAGACTGAGACAGTTTAAGGTTCTAAAACTGAACTTTATGGCTACTGAGTACTACGATTGCATCAACTGGCTCTCAACAGATCTTACTGAGCCTCCAATTACAAAGAATCTTTCATTCGAAGAGATTGAGAGAAACATAGAATCAGGCTTGGTTTTAGATGAAGCTTCAGTCCGCTTTTCAAGTCACACGCAAGCTGTGGAAAGAACAATTAAAGTAGTGATAGAAGCGGCAATGCACGTATGTGACCATGAGGACAGAGATAATTTCGTAAGAGCAAAGATACAAGCCAGGATAAAAATGTCAACGTTTAATTTAAAGAAGGACTTTGTTGCATGAAGAATGCAAAACAATGTGAATATAATATTTTTAGGTGGAGGGCTGTGAAACTCGCGCAGCCACCTCTTCGCGTTGAGTTCTGGATTATTTTGCAAGATATTTGGATGCGCAATAAGCTGAGAACTGTGAAGCACTTTCAGTTAACACCATTGTTTTAATTCAATAGTAATAAATAACTAATTTGTAACTCGAACGAATTTAAAAAATAAAAATGCAGATTATTTGATAAACTACTTCTCATTTCAGACTCCTAAATTGTCTCTCAACACTTGGCCGGAATTTTTATAAAGCTTAAAAATTAATAAATAAATTGGAACATTTAAAAAAAATAAGCATTTTTTCCGAATTTTCCCCGTATTTGTGACAAATTAAATAAATATCAGTTACAATTCAATTTTAATGTTAATTTAATGATAATAGTGAGCTTTTTTTGCTCTCCCCATTACCGAAAATATTTTTTTAAAAAAATTTCACAAATTTTGCTGTAATATCCAATTTTAGCAATTTTTCTAAAAACCCCGAAGCGTTTATGGCTGATCAAGAAATGGAGCAAAATAATTCAAATTTTTTATGTGAACTTAGTGCCCCTAATAGTATCTTTTAAGTTACACCTATCACTGAAAATATTAAAAAAAAAAATTTGACAAATTTTACGAAAAACATCAAAAATTAGCATTTTTCCGAAACTTCAAGGCGATTGCGGCAGATCAAGAAATTGTGCAAAAAATTTCAAATTTTTTGTGAGTGCTTTGTGCCCCCAATGGCACCTTTTCCGCATATCTCGTCATCGAAAAAAAAATAAAAGTCATTTTCGGCCCACCCTAATGCTTATGTCGAACCATGAATACGACGCATTTTTTTATAAATATTGTTCTCTGAGCGCTGATTTTCATAAAAAATGCACGAATTTTGCGCACAAAGCAAATTTCACAAATGGCATACATGATTCTTCTAAAATATGTCACGACCAAAGTGAATTCACAACTCCTGCCGTGTTTTGAAAGGTAAAAAAAAAAAAAAAAAAAAAAAAAAACACCAATTAATTGGACTCGAGATTCTCGTGTTTGATTAAAAACATATGTATGTTAACATTGCAGTTTAATGTTGTTACAAAATTTTGTTGAGTAAAATTGCAATGTATATCATAACAAATAGGATGGCTAAATATGGAACATATTTTCTTTTCGTAAGTCATGTCGTTTATTATAAAAATGCACGTTGTTTATTAGTTTAGAATTACACGAATCGTTAAAATTCTTATTTGCGATATGAGTTCAGGCTTAATCTGTATTATTTTGCACTATTATTTCAGATATCTATTTTGTAAAAACTTTAATATTTTTATCTTTTTAACTGAGGGCCTAGTTGATTTTAGTTTATTTACATTTTTCTTTTTTAATAAAGCTTTTTTTGAAATTTAATTTTCTTTAAGATCTGTGTTTCTAACTGCAAAACTAATTTCGCAAAAGTCAAAAATAAGAAGAAATTTTGGAAACCATGCAACTATATGTCTTTGAAATATAAATTTGAGCTTTTTTTATATAATAGATATCAAATTCGTATATATTAAAGCTATTGAGTCATTCTTTAAAAATGATTTTTAGTCAAACCATTTTAACTTTTCTGAAGCAAATAACGTTTTATTGCTTCAGAGGTTTTTAATATATGTTTTTAATGTAACATGAATACACTGTGTAAATAATTTTATTATGTATGTAAAAGTAACAGGATAATTATTTAGTTCACTAATAGAGAACATGGTAAATAGAACTTGGTTTTACAAACAATAAAGGATTAGATAAAAGCGGTTGTTGTACGATGTTTGAAATTTAAATAATATCGTTCATAATTTGTGCATCTCAAATTAATGTGAAGCTAGCATACAAACGCTAATAAGCAAGAAAATCTTAAAAGCTATCACTTGAACCATCAAACATCTTTGTTATTACTTTCGGTATAAGTTCCTTTTGGTTTTCTTCCAAGTAAACAATTAAAAATACACGAACAAATTGATATTTTTTTATGTATAAAAACTAGATCAGTTGAATCGGTATTTTTACTACGTATGTTTTTCCTACTGCTGTATTGTGGTTTTTAGTTTATTACATTTTTTAACGCGCACATTTTCCATAGCCTTACTTTACAAAGCTTTCGTCTTCAAGCAATTTTCTCTTCCGTGACCTTCTTGTAATAGCTTAACACGCCAGAGTCCCATAAAGTTCTAAGTAGAAGAAGACTAGTCAAAGTTGCTGATCTTTCGACACCATTTCAGAAATTAGAAAACATATTTTATTGTAACCTCTTTCAGCTCATTCTGTAACCCACTTTGTTAAACTTTGAAAATAAATAAAATATAACTGTTTTAAAAGCTATGTTTTTGAAGTGTTGTTATTTAGTGGACTAATTAGGAAATGATTTAATTTATTATTTAGTTTATGAAAGGAAATTTTACTTTTATTTCTCACTTTTGCAGTAGCTTTTCATTTCAGAAGCTGTCAATTCTCCACACAATGCTATGTACTTTGTTACGAGACACCAAGATACTCAAATATTGGTATTCATTTAAGCTAGAAAAAAAAATATTTATTAGGTTTGGGTTTTTTTAGCTAAAAACAAAAAAAATTGAAAATGCTATGCTGCTGTTTTTTTTTTTTTGTCGCAAAACCAAAACAAATAAGTTGATTCATATCAAGAAGAAATGCAGGTAATGCACTGTGTTATTATTTTAGCTCAATGTATTAATTGGCTTTCATTTAAACTCTTAATTAACTATATTTCAAGTGGAAACCTTTGTACAAATCATTTATTGAAGTATAATTTTTTCAAGTATTAAGATGATTTATTATTCATTAATTTCATTAACTTTTAAATAACTTTTCACAAATTTGCAAGACGCGTTTTTCGATCTATTTTTGTAATTAATGAAAATAATTGAAAACTTTTTTTCCGAGTAAAACAGCATGACACACTTACCCCAAAATCCTTCAACAAGGGTAAGTGCATCATAAAGGGAAAAGATCATTTTAATCTGCATTTCACGAACACATTTTTTCTTTCATCATATGAAAAACAGCTATCATTAAATAAACAGCTATTATCAGAAGAAACCTGGAATTTCTGACATACATTTCATTTGTTTAATATTTTTATACAGATGTTTTCTTTATATTGTGTAAAACCTCATTTATTTAGATGTTCCCCAGTTTTAAACTTAAAAAAAAAATCCGCTATAATTACTGGTCTTTTTATTTGCTACTTCGAATACTCCCTTGATATCAAAAGCATTTAGAATAAATTTTTGTATTTACTACTTTTGATTAACAAGCATTCTTATTGCACCTAAAACTGAACAGTTATTTAGAACATTATAAAAAATATACCTTAAAAATAAACAGTTAAAGTAACCATTTAAAAAAATATTTAAAACATTAATATCCGATTAGTCGTGCCAAAGTTAAATATTCTCCTCATGTGACGCTCTTGCAACATGTAACCTTATAAAGTGCTGAAACATCAATACAAATTTGCAGAAACGATTTCCTAATTAATTTTCTGGTATGGAATTAGATGTTTTATATAAGTAGACAATATATATAACTGAATGAGAATTTTCTCATCATCATTGATTGTATTTTGATGTATATTTTCTAAACTATGATCAAACATGGGTTTGATTGTATCTAAAATCCGAATTTGGAGAAGAAAACACAACTGCACTGTGTAGTTCTGCATTCGACATCTAAACTGGGTGTAACTTCTGCAAATCCACAGAAGCAGTAGCTCCATGCGAAATACAGTGAAACAATTATGTTGCTTTGGACAAGTAAAATGTATAACCTCGAATAAAGCTAAATGCTTCACATTTGCTCACCATTTTAATCAGAGACATACAACTTTACTCAAAAATATAAACTGGCATCTATAACACAGTGTAAACTAATTGTGAAATGTAAAAATTAATATTAAGATTCATATAGTAAGAGAATAAACTGTTAAATAAAAGGATATTTATCGATTGTTTTCCTTTCTATAACAAAAGTGCATGAAAATATTATTTGAATGCGTGCCCATATAGATAACAAAATATAAGTTTAAAGTCGTATTGATAATAAAATGAATGATAACATCATTAAAACAACAAAGCTTAACCTTAACGTAAGTTTTAATAGTTAGCCGCTGAACACAGTAAACGGTTAATCTATAGAAATATTCTAAAGGTATTTATTTACATTGTTTTGTAACAATTAACCAAGAAAAATATTGGTTTGATAAATAACTTTTCAATATCATGCAGTAAACAGATTTTTAAAGTAATAGTCAGTAAATATTTTGCATTCTTTACTTATAGCACCGTAGAAATACGTATATCTAGAAAATGATGCAGTAGCAAGATTGGTCAGAAAAATTGCTGCGTTACTAGCCATGGAAAAATGTGTTAAGAAATTGATAAATGACGCTTTACTCTCTGTTGCTAGAAAATTCGTTTTAAAATTTAAGACATCTTGAATGTTTAAAGAAAAGGTTAGAGTGAAAAGTTATTCTACAAATTTAGTCAACAAGGGCGGTTAAAGATGACTTAGGAGGTATACCATTTATTTCTAGAAATAATGTATAAGTATTGGAAAACGATAGAACATTTTAAAAATTTATTTAAATGAGGACAAGATAATTTTATAAAATCTTTTTCAGGCATGTTTCTTTTGAAAAAAAAAACAATAGCTGTGGTTCTTACGGTGTGGGACTTTTAAACTTCTCTTAAATGAACGAAAAGAAAAAGAGAGAAAGAGAAACTTAATAAGAATTCTTGTTTTCGCTGTATCAAGCAAATGAAATGGAAGAACAATTCCATTTCGTCAGCACTTTTGTTTGTTAAAGCTCTCTTGGAGAAATGGTAATTTCTCCAAAGGGAAATTTAATGCTCTCAGTTAGGTTATACAGTATGTTCACGTTTAGCTTTTTTATGGGTACATTTATAAATCACGAAATACGAAAGTGGAAGTAATAATGGTGTTCAAATGTTGTAGTTATTTTTATGCCTTAAAATTATACATTTGCACTTTCACTTTCTTATTCACGTTTTATTCTGCTATATTTTTCATATGCTTCTACTTGTTTCAAACTCTTTAATATTACACTATTTTCAATACAAAATGCAATTTCAGCAATGGAATTTTTCTGTATTTTTGCTCTTTAAAGATAAAACATCAAGAACAATATCTCCGGTATGTTTTTTTTTTTTTTTTTTTTGAGGTTTCTGCAATGTATTGTTGCTTTTATACAAGAACATTTATTAAATTATTAAGAAACATTCCTTTTATCAAATTATTTGATCATGTTTTCATGCATCCTTGTAAATACTGGAAATTACCATAACAGTAATATGAGTCAAAAATATTGCACACAATGTCGAGAAATAATAAAAATAAAAAGATAATCTTGTGAAAGAAATTGCTTAGTTTTTGAGTCAAATAGAATGTTTGTGGTTTTCAACTAATGTTTCAATGACCAGAAATGAAGGGTTGATGAACCACCTAAAAAAGAAAAATTCTACGATTTCATAGATATCAATTTATATTTTCATCAATTAAAACCAGAGCGAATTATTAATCGGACATATTATGATGTTGAACTGCTGGAAGAGAGACTGTTTATAAAAAGTGAAGAATTAAGCTAAGAGATATCCGAGAATCTTCCAGATTTATTCCAATTGCTGCGTTCTTTTCGAAAACGGACACTGTTGTCTCGCGAAACATCTACACTGTCCCTGTTGTCTTTCAAGCAGCTGGAACTCAGAGAGAAACAGACATCTTTTGCTAAACTATTCATCATAAACAAATAAAGCTTATACAGATATTATTGGGAAAATATATAGTTGATGAAGCTGACAGCTAATGATTTGATAACAATGAGAACAGACGTGATAGGTCTTATAACCACAATAGAAACAGAAAACGAAACACTAAATACATGTCTAAATTTAGGAAAAAACAAATTAAAACTTTAAAAAAAAAGCGTAATGTGAAAAAATACTTTCAAAAAAAAAAAAAAATCATCAAAGACATATGTGCTTAATTGCATACATCACTACATTTTTGTACATTAAAAAAAATGGACAGAAATCATTTGCAAAACTATTCATCTTAAGCAAAGAAAGTTTACACAAATAATATTGAGAGGATATACATTTAATGAAGCTGACGTCTTACGGTTTGATGACTCTCTGAGTTTAGATGTGATGGGACTGAGCCATTACAGAAACAGAAAAGGAACTACTAAATACATGTTTAAGGAGAAAAACAAATTAAAACTTAAAATAAATTTAATGTGAAATATTGTTAAAAAAACACATTCTCCAACGTATATATATGATTAAATACATACGTCACTGCATTCTTCTACATTTAGAAAAACTATAATAAGAAACGTTTTTTAAAATTAATTTGCGAACTTTTTTTATTGAAATGAACCCGGAAAACATTTACAGTAAATAAAAAGTCTCTTGTGACTCGTCTTCTGGTATTATTTTAATTTACCTATTAAAAGATGATCATGCTCATAAATTAATTAATTTACTATAACACTGATGAGTGCGTAAAAGCAAATTAACGGCACTAATACTTTTCATTTTTTATCGTTTCCTACTCTTCCTTTCCTTTTTGCGCTTAGCAGTCATTAGAGTAATTACTAAAATAAATTCTTTTCTTCACCTTTCAGAGTGTTATTGTCCCTTACAATTAAGAGGCGTGCATTGTTAAAATTTTGAGTTCGTTTATTTTTAAACTCTTGAGCAAGAATTGTACTTAGTAGGTATTGTTGTTAGTTTTTTTTTATTTTCAAATCAGAGCTGTAATGACTAGCTCATTATTTCCTTTAGATTTTTTGCAAAACTTTGTCAAATTAATAGACAAATAAAGTAATTTCTGAAACTCAAATTGAGTCATTGTTTTGGGAATCTCACTATTCTTATTGTAGCAGTTTTTTGAATTGTATGTTCATTTTTTGTCTCGTAAAAAAACTTTAATAAATAGATTTAATTGTCGAGATAGAAAATAAAGACACACAAAGGGGAAAAGCCTTTTAGTTTCTTAAATCTTGAAGTAAAACTAATTTTGTTGCTTTGTGCCAACTAAGCTGGAAATTTGGGGTGCACTTTTATGACGTAATATAATTTGGTGTGAAGTCCGACTTCTACAGTGCACAAATGTGTGTGTTTATAGTGTAGGCAACCATTCACAATACAACAACAACCCATTCACACAAGGAATGGACACGGACAGAAGATAGAAAATCCATCTATGCCCGTTCCGGGATTTAAACGGGACCCTCCCGTCGGTGTCAAACTTCCCTGAACACAAGACAAGATGGCCGGCTGTAAAACTAACCAATTAATATTATATTTTTGAAATACAGCAATGATTAATGGCATCTATAATATGCAATTAAGACAATTAAGCATACATTTTCTTTTATCAATCCATATATTTCCCTCTTTTCTATATCTATCTACATACTATATAAATCTACTTTATTTGAATTTAAGTGAAACTAAGAATTTAAGAACTAAGCCCATTTGTTGATCCGGTTGATTTTTTGTTTGAGAAAGTTGTTTGAATTTGTTCAAAATAAGAAAATACATTTTAAAACTATATATGTAAAGGTTTCAGAAAAATGGCTTGATGCAGTTTCCAAAAACATTAGAGTATCAATCCATGGAACTCAAAAAAGCATTATAAAAAGAAGTTATACTATGCCGGTTCTTTTGTAACAAAGGAAGAACAGAAAAGGAAATTCAGAAAACCTGCTGGTGTTCTCGAGAAAGCTTTTCTTCCCTGAAAAGTAAAGAAGTTACCAAGGCTTCATTTTGTTTATAAACCATTACCGCAAATCTTTTCTTGCAGAAAAAAACAATAAGGTACTTCAGAATGGGAAAGAAAATATGATATAGCAAGCAAAATGCTCGTAAAATTATACCTGGATGGGGACATTTTTTAGAATTATTAGCTTTAGAAAATGCTCATCTTTAAATATGTCTTACGCTGTAAGTACGAAGCTTACTTATAATAGTGTTTTATAGCTTTTGGATCTTTTCATAACTGGCAAGTGAATAAAGCAGTTAAAGTAAGATTCAATATAAATGCTACATAAATAACATAAAACATACAATTACATTGCATTTATTGAGTTCATTTATGGGAGAAACAATACTTGGTAATCAAAACGTTAATTAAAGGTTGGGAAAACCTTTGGAAGATTTGACCATAGGGGAGGTCTGTCCCAGCCTAACTATTTCATATTCGAATGATGAGCATCATAAATCCAGTAGGCTCAAAAGTTATTTTTACTTTTTCGACATTTTCAAATAGAATGAAGGAGCAATCACATGTGATGTCTTTATTAAGCAAAAAGTAATTTTTCATGTTGCAAGTTCAACTCTGCTGTACTATTCATCATTAATATAAACATAACTAATCTGAAGTATTTGCGTTGTATGGGTCATAATGTGATGAAATTTTGAAAACAACCTTCAGATCATACGCTCAAGATTTATTGAATAAAAAAAAATAGTACAAAAAGTCGCCGATAGGTGGCGCTGCAGATTAACAAGACATTCTACAGATGTTCTATATGAGTACCAGGGTTGCCAGACGTCCCGGATTTCAAGGGACAGTCCCGTTTTTTGAAATATTGTCCCGCGTTCCGGGGAACCTTGATACGGGACGGCTAAAGTCCCGTATTCTGGCTAGAAGTAGCATTTTACAAAATGAAAGATTATTTTCAGAAAAAAATAGAGTAAAACAAGAAATGTGAAATAGAGTGATAAGAAAATTGATTGAATTATATTTTCCTGTTCTGAAGTAATATTAGTGTTCTATTCTTTTAGAGCAGAAATTATTGTGACAATCAACAAACTTTCATTGTAAAAGTGGTGTATCTCCTTGTAAATGATTTTACTATGCCTTATGATATAAAAAGCCCTTCTCAATTTTTCAAGAAATAGATGTGTTCAGCTACTATTGGTCACTAGATTTTTTTTTCTTTTGAATCAATCAATTTCAATCTTTTGAAATTTGCTTCGCTTCGCTTTTATACTAAAAGATGTAACTAAATGTTATTCCATTTAGCAAACAAATACGCGTTTTAAAACCTTGAAGATGCATAATTTTTACAATGAGCGACAGAAATATAAATTACAGTGAGTTTTATGGCATCCTAAAGACCCTCAAAACTTAGAAAGTATTATTGCAGCAGTAAAATCTAGTAGCAAATATGATTTAAAATAAAGGAATTTTCCGAGGTTATATAAGAATAATTATCATGTTCTAACATTGACAAAACTGTACAGTTTTCCCCCCAAAAATATTGAATACTGATTTTTTTAATTTGTTTTAGGGTAACTTCTTATAGTGAGTTCAAACAGTAAGGTTTAATTCTGCCTACTCAATTGTAATCATAATTTTTGTTAATGACTCCTTAAAATTATTTTGAGTTCAAATTTCCCCATTGGTTCGTCTAGTTTTTTGAAAAAGTACATACTAAACAGTAGTCATCAGTAGAAGCGACTATTATATCTCTCACGCAAGACAAGCCCGTCATTTGGGACATCAGGACGGGTGGTCAATGGCCTCCCCCCTGGTTTTGGAAATTAATGTACTTACATATAAATGGGCTTGGTGTTTGCTTTTTTTTGGTATAATTTATCTCTCCTTCCTCCCCCCTCAAACCGGCAAAATTTGAAATGACGGGCCTGCGTCATGAACACGGAAATACGAATTTTCACAATAATTAGTGGAAAACCTTTCCCCACCAATATTCATGACAAAAAATAACGATGTAATGGTAAAAAATGAAGTTTTTATTTATATGATCATTGTGTTCTTTTTTTCTTCGTTTAAATTTGTGAGAAACGTTTAATATGAAAGTCAAGGTTGCAAAAATTCGAGCTTTAGACTTCATCTCTCAATCTCCCCCCCCCCCAAGAGTCTGTCCCGTATTTACATTTCTTAAATCTGGCAGCCCTGATGAGTACCGTGGTTCTCCACAACTCTTTCCATTCGTAAAGCAGTGTGTACTACAGCTGAACGCAGTAAGTCCACACTAATTTCACGAACATGACCATTAATTGCGTTTTAAGATGTGTCAAGGTTGTGGAGTGTTTTTTTTTTTTTTTTGAAGGTGACTTCAAGAGGGTACGAAACTTGCTCTATTACAGGAAGACGGAACCAAGACATGTTGACAAAGTTTGTAAATCCTGAGCTTCAATAACGTGGCAGCCTCCAGGATACGATATTTATGCAGGATGGTGCACCTCCCCATATTCTTCGTGGCGTTCAACAGATGTTACGGGCAACTTTCCCGATGCACGTGTGATCAGCCGCTTCTTCCCAACAGCTTGGCCTCTTCGCTCGCATGATCTCACCCAGTGTGACTTCTCGCTATGGGAATTCTTAAAGGAAGGCGGGGGGGGGGGTATCGGGTCTGTCAAGAACACCCCACAACCTTGGCACATCTTAAAGACGCAATTAATATCATGTTCTTGGAATTAGTGTAGACTTACTGCGTTCAGCTGTAGAACACACTGCTTTACGAATGTAAAGAGTTGTGGAGAACCACGGCACACATATAGAACATCTGTAGAATGGCTTGTTAATCTACAGCGCCACCTATAGGCAACTTTTTGTACCATTCTTTTTTCTTTAATAAATCTCGAGCGCATAGTCTGAAGTGTCTGTTTTCACAATTTCATCACATTATGACTCATACAACGTCTTGCACAGGCGTCTAAGTTGGGGAAGTTTAATTTGGACAACCCTGTATATAAATGTATTTGTAAAAATTGGGTCAAATATCCCTAGTTTCCCTACTAAACTTCATAGATATCAATTTGCGAATTACAATGCTGGACAAAAATATAGAAACAGAAAAAAAACGGAGTAAATATTGAAGAAAAACGATGCTCATTGTTGTGGAAAGAAAACATCTGAAAAGAAAGATCACGTTCAATATGTTACGGAAAAATATATTGAACATTTAAGTTTAACACTATAATAACATGTATTTGCGTTGAGCATAAGCATGATGCAGGAAAAAGTTATAAATCCACCCTAGCCTAATGACAAATCAAAATTAATTTTCATAGACCTTTCTTCTTTTCTCTATAACTTTATATAACCCTGAAGTAATAGTCTTAAAACAACTGCTTTAAGACGTTTTTTAGAACATTTTCATATGAATTTCGTAGAAATTCATTCAGTTCATCCTTATTCTTATAATATTTCCATTACTTGTACATATCACTTGCTAAAATGCCCCATAAAATTTTATTTTAATTAGATAGGGACTTTTCGCCAACCATTTAAAAAATAAAAAACAATAACTGACTACAATGACTCGAAGCAATACCTTTGCGAGAGGAAGCATTTTCCTGTCAAAATAAATCGACTCCTCTTGTGATGAGGAGTGTATATGTCAAAACATTTAAGGGCCAGTACCTCTGTATAATAATGGGATGCGTTTTTGGTTTTCAAACGCAATGGGAGTGACGTCTCTTCCTCTGAACTGAAGTTTTTAAAAGTTCCTATGTTATATCGTACCAAGAGTATCAAAATCTAGAAAATAAGCATACGAAGTCATGTTATTCTAACAGAATGAGAATTGATGATTATGCAAAGTTTCAAAGCTCAAACACATACTTGGTCCTTCACTTTCTAATCAAGTTTGAGCTCATACTGGTTACTTTAAATGCAAAAAAAAAAAAAAAAAGTTTGCATTTTGTGACAGATACACCAATACCAAAATATCATCTACACATGCTAAAGTAATCAACAAAGATATAACTAGCTGATGTTATTACTTTTTCCCTATTACTAGTATTATATTAAATAAGTTCATAAAAATCCCAATAAATGTAAAAGCATACAAAAATAAATGTAATATTATATTTTTTGAACACTATTCTTTGTGAAACTTCTTTTATTTACTAGCTCTTAGCCTTTTTGTTGCTTCACGACGATTTTCAAAACTCGTAAATTTTAGGCATATCTCTCCAGCCACGCAATTTTCCTTCCTCGATGTTCTTTTCTTTCTCCCTGTTTCAAAGCTTATCACAACATTTCCAGAACTTTGCTTATTAAAATGATAGAAAAGATGAAATCAGATTCAGCCCTGCTCCCAACAGACTTTCGAAATGAATTCTTGAAGCTGAAGTCTAGGATAAAAATTATTGTTTTATACTCATGTCGCTGAAGCAATGAAATACAAAAACTAGTTTAACTTTTATTATGATTGAAGTATGAATTTCGTATCTTGAGTTGTACTTTAAAATTAAACATTTCCATTGCATAATATCATGTAACAGCATTTGAGCAAATCGGTTCATGTGAAACATTTAGAGATGTGACATTAAAATAAGAAATGTGATTTTTCACTTCAATCGTAACGTTAATAACCAGTTTCATAATATTTAAGTTAAAGCATGTTATGCATTTGTTATGCATGCCATAAAATATTCCATTTAAACATTTGCTTCCATCCAAAGAAGAAAAACTGAAGTGAGTGCGTAAAACTTGTGAAAATATTGTGGATTTCTAATGGCAGTATGATAAATGATGAATACTAAAGTATTTATTATGAGGTTTTCACGTTGAAAAGATGTTTCTTAGAAGTTATTAGTGATATTTAAAAATGAAAAAAAAAAAATATCATGGTACCGTAAATCAGGGTTACTTGGACCCTAGGGGGTTACTTGAGCCCACTACAATAAAATAATAAAATATAGGTTTGGTACCTACTAGTTGAAGACTTGTACGTAGTTCTTCGTTTCTCCAATTGGTAGAAGCCCTCTGCAGTCTCTAACGCTAGTACCAAACCCAGATTTTATCATTTTACTGTGGGCTCAAGTAGCCCTGTTGTGGGTCCAAGTAACCCTGATTTACGGTATTTTTGGAAAATATTACTAGTTTGTATAGTTTTCATGGGTGCCATATTTTAACCGAAATTCTTCACAGCAAAAATAGTTAAAGAACATAACAAAAAAAAAAAAAAAGAGGCTGAAGCATTTGAAAATCGTTTTACATGTTTCTTAGATTTCTGTTGCATTTTTGTTATATAGAATTTTACTTTGTGAAAGCACCACCAATTATTTTTTTTTAAATAATTCTTCACGCATTCCTCTAAATATAAAGGCAAAAAGATAAATTACGTTCCGTCTTCCTCGGATAAAAAACTAAACTCAAAAATAAATCGAAATTCAAAAAATAATAATTCATTGGCTACTGCAGCGATATTTTTTCTGCTTTGTCTAGCTGTTACCCTTCCTTGCAATATGTTTAATAGATTGTTATTGGGATCTAAGTAAATACATTCCAAATTGAAGAACTTTGCATTTGTAATGCCAAAAGGAGTTACATCAGCGTCAAAAAATTGAAATAAAACGAGCATTGTGACAGCAGAAGAAATAGCTGTTACTTACGCATGTTGATTTTGTGTGTGTGTGTGTGTAGTATAACAAATAACTGGAGAAAAAATTGCTAAAAGATTTTAAAGACAATACATGAGGATAAATCTTTAGCGGATCTTTAGTATCTTTAGCAGGTTATTATTATATTTGAAACTATTTTTATTTTATTTTAAAATCTTATAGAATTTTATAATAGAAGAATTTTTATTTTATAATAACTGCACCTAGCGTTGTCGACAAGTACTGAAAACGGGACTCAGGTTCAACCCATTCCCTTTCATATTGCCAATATTTTGTTAGTATAAACTTGTCTGGACATAAATTAGCGAAGTTACATTTGGTCTTTTAAAAGTTTTCTACAGAATTGCATGGTTTTAGTGTGTGTATGTGCTTGTGTTAGGCTGACGTTTTAAATACGTTTTTATTCTTACAACGCGTTCGTGCCCTCTAAGTAATTTCATTTCAACAATTATAAGCATGCTGTTACTTTGATATTGCGATTGTAACTAATTGCTTTCCAATACGGTTTCATTTTCTTAAAATCATCATTGTATTATTAACGGCACTTCTATCTATTTATGCAATTAGAAGTACGTCCTGATCACCAAAGAATTCGACAATAAATAAGCTAAGAAAAGCACAAATATAACATTCTTTTAGCAGTTTATTTTCTTCTTTTAAACCTTTTTTTATTTTCTTTTTTTAACTTAAAAATTGTTTTTCGTCTTTTCACTAATGTCGTTTCTTTCATGAAATGCCAATAAACTAAATTCAGAAAATTAAACGACTTATAAATAAAAAATCACGCTATACGTGGTGTTTATGAGCATCTAAATGAGCCCACATAAGATAAACTACTCTCGAAATGAGTTGTCTGCCTTTATTTTATTTTCGGGTAATTCAATCCACTGATAGAAATTCAATTAGATGAAATTATGATGATCGCTCTGAAATTCGAGGCCACTAAACAAATCGCTATAAAACAAAATTTTGGTAAATTTCCTGCAAGGCAAACTAATTAGTGGCTTCCTTCATGGTTTCAAATGTTAGTTTAACAGTTACGGTTTGGGGAAAATGGACAAACGATTCTAAAAAAAAAAGTTGTTGCTTTTAAAACAAGTAGTAATAGTTTGGTGTAGTTTGAAAATAAGTTCTACGCAAAATATGCTACGTTACTTTTGATTAGTTTTACTTTTTGAGTATTTTGAGTGATTAATTAATTTCTATGTTTCTACATTTGTACTTAATGATTTTGAATATATAACTGGAAGAGGTCAGAAATGATTTTAGTACATTTATTCTTAACTTTTTTTTTACATTTCCGGAATTTGAATAGAAGAATAACCAAGCTACATGATTTAATAATTCATATTATATTTCTTGCAATCCGCAATAAATATTTTTGGTTAAAAAAAAATTGCCTAGAGTATATTGTTACTACTGTCAAGTGAATATAGTTCAGCTTTTTTAAAGTAAACTCAAATTATTTTTTTTTCGCACTGTTTCAGGAGAATTTTAAGACTTGCGAAAATGTTTCCTTATTTATCTGTTGCTCCAATCCAGCCATTTTTATATTTTTCGCAACAGCACATGGGATACTACCAAGTTTCCAACATTTTTTTTTTCGGATGACCAAATTATTTAACATTGAAAGATTTAACCAAAGAGCCACACGACTCGTGTAATGTTGAAAAATGTTGAAATAGCAAACAATCAAAAGAGCATCTAGAGAAGCATTTTTGACGCAATATGCTATTTCCCGCATACCTCCGTTATCAAAATAAAAGGTCTTAAAGTCTACAGGAACTTAAAGAAAAGCCCTAAACTAGGCGACTTTTCTTAAAAATTTGGCAAGTTTGAAGACTTCATACTTCTATAGCTGGGACACGAAGGCATAAAAATTATGTACCAACAAACATTTTGACGATACTGTTTTGATTGTTACTTTTGTTTCCTTTCATTTTTACACTATCGTATGGTTTCCTGGTAAGTAGCACTTGTGAATTGTCTACAACAGTTACTTGTTAGGATAATGGTGTGGAACTAACTTAATGAAAATTTTCTCAAAAAGTATACAATTTCATTGAAATCAAATCAGTTATTTACATGAAAAGAAGGTACACTGAATTCTAAAAAATAGGTGCTAAGGATTAGTAATAAAAGGATGTGGTTTATAGTGTTCCTAATAAAAATACGCTTTACTGATAAATTGTATAGTAAATTATTAAATTTATTAAAAAAATATTGGTCTTCATTTAAGAATTTATTTAGCACAACATTACACTGAAAACATTTTTATCTTCAACAGTATGGTAAGTAATCCCCTTTCTTAAGGTTCCATTATAATGTTATTTCAACAGATGTCTAGCCATTGCAAAACTTCTGAATCTTAAAATATACATCGAATTAAGTTTAATCCAATGTAATTGTGATATTTCATTAATATGGTAATTTTCAAACGAACAGTCTAGGAGTAGGCCGAAACTAATTATTGATTCAGACGTAGTACACGATTCAGAAACATAAATGCAGTGCGTTACTTTGTTTTGAAACGATCTGTAAAGTTAGCATATTAGACATTGTATAAACATCTATTGTTATCAAAGCAAGCAACTTAATTTACCAGACATTGAAGTCTAAAAATGTTCTTCATAAACTAAAGACTGCATGTAATAACTAACTGAAACTAATTTTTACTAAAAAGAATTGCTGGAAGAAGGGACTATATTTTCGGTATCTTTATTAACTGTGACGACTACTAATTTTAAATGACGTGAGTTGATGTTTAATAAGATATTCATAATAGTATCTTCACTCAAAAGAAAGCAACCATGTGCAACAATATTATTATGAGACATTTAGAAAATTTTTTCAAAAACATCTCAAGAAATCTTTAAATTTCAGTGCTTTAATTTAAAACTTTATTTCACAGTTTCACATTTTCTCAACCAAAATTTATTCTGACATGTTAGCACCTGCTTTTCTTCTAAGAATATATGTGGTGTGGGAATCCCTTTTCTTAGACATGCAAATCTTGAAGACTTACTGTGATTTAGGGTACTGGGAAGCCAGCTGCACGCTTAGTAATCATTTGTAGCAAACTAAGATGTTTCCTTTTTTTTGCCCGAACGTTTTTTACTTTGAAATTCCCCGTTGTAAAAGGAGTTTGCCATTTTTTCTTCATAAATGGTAGACTCTTAGTTACCTTTATTTATTTATTATTATGCAAATGAACAGGTGATCTTTCCCAGTTATATCTGCTCAGTAAATAGCTGTATAACAGCTTTAATGGAATTACATCGTTAAATATCGGGCATACATATTACTTCTTGCAAACAGAAAGGCAACATATAAACGTGTATTTGATTTACTATAGTATACCCTAATGTTGTATTTTGCTGGTATAATTTTTTACAATGTATCTTTTAATTGTGTTTTATAGGGCAACAATAACTGTGAGTGATTCATTACTTTTTAAACAGCAATGTATTTTCGAATGTAGTGCATTGTGCAAATATGATAAATGCATGAAAAATGTAACGTCACCAAGTTTGCATTAAACTCTTATCTGCTTTATTTGTACTTCAATTGTCGGGCAACACACACAAGTTCGTAGTCAAGTTCGATTCTGATAAAGCAGGCCTGCGATGATTAAAAAAATACAAGATGAATAATATATGATCCTTGTATATTATTTGGGGCTGATTTTAAGAAAAATAGTTAAAACAAAAAAAAAAAAAAAAAAACCCACCACATCAGTATTTTTGTAAAATTGATTTTTGTTTCTTCTATAATTTTGCTCCAAAAATAATTATTTCGACCAATTGTACATGCAGTATCTCGCAGCAGTGTTTTTTTTTCATTTACATAATCGCTTCTAATGATCTACATTGATTTTTCAGCAATAAATTACTTTCTATTAGTCTAAATCTAGGAAAAAGTGTCAAAAATGCCAACGAGCGCTGAGAAAAAGAGTAGCTATATCTCAAGAATAAAAATTTGTACAATAAAAAAAGCGTTCGGGAGTACAGAATATTGATGCAAACAGCCTATGAAACGTGATTAATGCGAAAAATAGTACAACACGGAAATTTGTTGATTTGAATGACATTGTAGCTAGATTGCATGCATTTCCTCTGGGAGAGAGAAAAACTCAAACTTCTCTTGAGTTTGAACTTTTTACATCAAATTATGTAAATAGGAATCGTTTATATATATTTTTTTCATTTTTTTTTTTGCAATTTGTTCTAGCAATCTGGCTACAGGGTAAAATTTTGCTATTGGATCATCCCATATAAAATCAACACATTCTCGCATCGTACTATTCTGACTTTTATTTTGATATTTTGATTTGATTAAGTTTGGTAGGCAATCTGTATCAGTATTCTTTACTCCTGAATAGTTTAATTTTTTTGTGTAAAAATTTTATTCCTGAAATACAGCTATTTTTTTTCTCAACGAATGTGTAAAAATTTGGCATTTTTGATCATTTTTTTATATTTAGACCAATAAAAAGTATTCCGTTAAACAGTACTTTCTTCAAGTTTTTGTTTCAGTACTGATCAGTCACTAGGAACACAATTAAGAGAAACTCACTCGCACAATTATATGTTAATTCAGCCCTATATGCACAAAATAAAATGCATAGAAACATTTTCTCACGGTACACTACAAGAAATAAACTGTTGTTTGCACAATATAATACTGGAAGCAGAGGTTCCAGTTTAAAACTGTAAAATGCACAGTAATAAACTATAAAATTAGTAATTTTGTAGTTTATTCCTGTAAAATTACAAATTATTTCCTGTCTGTACATAACTTTGTCAAGCCTTTCAGAACTTTTAAGATAAAATAATTGATTCTCACAAGTCTCTGTTAAGACGCTGCAAGATGTATCATATTAAATTATAAACTATATTTACTATGCACACACACTTCTCATATCTCTAACCAAATCCATACCTTAAGTATATCACAGACCCGATTTCAGGCAAATTTTCACATTCCTTTCATACACACATGCCTTATTTTTTTCCTCTTTAATGCATTTTTGTCATGATTGAGAAAGTAATATAAAAATGTATAGTTTCCTTTCCAATCCACTGAGTTGAATATTTTTTTTTACGAAAGAGGAACGGTAGTTTGTCTAACTGAAATGAAGACAAACTCGCATTATGTTTCTCACAAGCGTTTACGCTCTTTTTTAAAACTTTTGCTTGTTTAGCATTCATAAAACGCATTATGAAAAGTACGAAAAAGGAACACCAGTAAAGGTAAAAAGTTAATAGAGTCACCCTTCTGAAAAATTGCTTCCTTCCTGTAGTAGGATTGCATTTCCTGACTTGACTTACTGCAGCAATGACTAACGGTGTCTTATAAACCGCAAATAAACAGGCTAAATGTAAAACTAAAATAGCTTGGTAATCTTCTACGCATTTTTTTCTTGTTAAGCTTTAATCACTAAATAATGTAAAAATGTTATCTTCTATTAACGAAAATGCTGTAGTTGTTTCTCATTTTACGGAAAATGTTAACATATTTGTTTGGCTACAGTCAAGCAAAAATATATATTTATTACTTTATTACTGAATGTGAAGGTAAGTAAGAGCATTCAGTAGAGGGTTTTTATTTACAATAGATATGAAGTATATGAGATAGAGGCTTTAAAATTTCAGGCACTATTCTTTATTTATTTTTGAATCAAAAACTTAGTTTCGATGACCATTTAATGTTCCAATTTCAACTTTTTAGTAGTTTTGTGGATCTTAAAAAAAAAAAAAAGAAAAAAAGAAAATTGCCTACGTAACGACCACCAAGATCAATTTTTAACTGATGAAATAAGTTTCAGTCTGTTATGTGTGTGAGATTGACAATATATTCGTTTCTTTCTGCTTTGATACAAACTTGCGTTCGGAAAACTAGAAATCACAGAAAAATATTTTACGTTGTATATTGAAAAAAAAGAGGTTTTCCTTCATAATAATAGATCAGAGTTAAGTACAGTAGCAGTTTAGTAAGAATAAAGGTAAGCACTGGCAACAGTCCTCAATTTTGTTTAGAAGGCTTCTGAGCACTTTTACTTTCTTTTTCCATAAAAGTGCACAAAAGTGTGAAGCATTTGAACATAAGTTTCTATTGTACTATCTGCCATTTTCATACACTTTTTTTTTAAATATTAAAAATAAATCTGGTTAAAAGAAAAATTGAAAGTTAAAATTAAAGACTGCACTCTTTAACTTATGTGTAAAAAAAGCAATGAATCAGCATACATATGAAAAATCATCATCTTTCATATTCTTTTCATGAATAGATTATAGTCATTAAATATACGTCCTGTGCATTAAATTCACTTTGTAGCGTCACAATTATCTGAAAAGAGCTGCTGTATAGATATAAATCTCGTTTTCGGTGCACAATTTTTACTCATCTTTATTTACTTCAGACTTGTCCAGCAGTTATATGATAGTTGAATATGCATCTAATTGTTGAAAAAACCCAGATTACTACCGATGTTACATTAAAACTGCTCGTTTGGAATATCCAAGTGCAAAGCTTTGTGAAAACTCATCAATTATGAAGTATGCTTTTGTGAACTTATAAAATTCGGGATTTTATCTAGGTAAACAAGCAGTCATATCGCTTTTCAAGAATGAACTCTAGACTTCGGTGGTCTAACTATTGTTACTTACTTCAGGTTACTATTTAATGACATTAAATGTATAACAACGTTATTGATACTTCTAATAGCAAATATTGTAAAAGATTTCAATAAGAAATTACACACGTGAAGAGTTCTCTAATTGCGCTAAGCCTATCAATAAAACAAAGAAAAACGGTTAGAAGTGAATGTATTTATTTTGTATTGTTTGCTAGATTTATTATAATTTCAAATGAAGTACTTCATCATTCTACAACTATTTAACTAGCAGTAGTTCTCGCTTTGAATTTTCAATTAAAAAACACATAACGTTATGTTCTTTCCTGAAGTCAAATTTAATTAAAGTACAGAAAGTTCAAATGGCAGAATTATGACTTTTTGAGCTTTTTTTAGAAGATTCGATCTCTCCTAAAATTAAATATAAACAGAGAAAAATAAATAAAATTTCTTAATCAAGCCCAACTTTATTATGTAACAAAATCATCACAAGTGTCATTAAAAAACAACTGGGGGGGTTGTATTTGCTATTGAAAACAAATTATAAGTATTTAAGAATTATCAAATTAAGCGCCAAGACACATAATTACACCATTTGTAACTTTAGAAAGAAATGCTCTTCGCAAAGAATAATTAGAATGGGCCAATTTTGATCAAAAAATTCTTGTGATGAAGGTATTCATTTTTTGAAGATAGATCGAAGTTTTTCACTTATAAGTGAGTTCATTGGTTTTCTATTTCGTCCGTTTAATTGGAAATCAATATCATGGAGAGCAGATCTGTATAGGATTTCCATATAATTAGGTAGAAAAAATAAATCTTTTTGAACGAATAAAAACTTCTATTCACTTCGTTAAAAAGTCGAGCTTCAGGTAGTTTTTCTTCCCACTAAATGCTAGATAGTAAGTATAAAACAAAATGTGGAGAAAAAGTAAGGACTGTGGGTGGAAAAATAGTATACTTTTTGATACAAACACAATTTTTTTATTTGTTTTTTTTTTTTTTTTTCAATTTTAAATTAATGCTATAGCGATTTTGTGTGTGATTTATTATGTATTTTCAACCTAATTGTAAATGTATTTTTCAACAAATAAAAATTTGTTCTCAAAAATAAAAGTTAAGGAAAAGTAAGTAAAAAACTTCAGTGGAAAACTCACAAGCGAATATATTATTCTGAACAATGGAATACCACCATTTTGAAATATAAAATTTTACTTGCTAGAAACTATATATTTTTGGTTCGATGATTATTTTTGAAGGAAATCAAAGAAATTATTAAGATTTAAAAAATAAATATTTATCATGACTGTGAGCAGTTAGAAACTCATTAAGGAACAGCTTCTTAAAACATAGCTACGCTCAAATAGCTATATGATGTACTACAATGAAAACAAAATATGGCACCTGCATGATTATGATAATATGAATTAGGAAGGTCAGCTTACAATTAACAAATACGAACTACTTTTAGAAAAATAATGTTCAATAATATATTTTGCTCATTAAAAGAAGCAATTACGGTGGACAAAACTCACTGAATGTAACAAGCTTACACTCACAAGTTTTTGTTTTATGAATAAAACTACCGTTGACATTATTTTCTCATCCCCTATATAGGGTAAGTGCTCCAGTAGTCAGTTAGTCTCCAGTAGTCGGCTACAATGACATAAAACTCCTCATAAATAGTACATTTTTAATTCAAAATCAGATATGACGCATTCACACATTCATGTATCTATCCTCAAACATTAACCAGTGGCAGTTAAGTTTTGGGTACTTTTTTTGAATTAGTAATGAGTTATTTCATTTTGAATTGTGTGCCCGTCATCCACGATTGCGATTCTGCTTATTTTTCAGCTAAGATGATTCTGTGGCCGACTACCGGAGCATTTACTAATGTTTACAATAGCTTGGATTTTAACTTTTTTTTTTTTTTGAATTTCTGAAACAAGTAGGTGATTCATTATCAGAAAGGTTCATTCTAAAGTATTACCTTGTTTTTGTTGCTGTATTGATAGCTGAACGTTCTAGGTTAGCCAAGATCAACAAAAATCTCTTAAATGGCCGACTACTGAAGCACTTACCCTATTCTTGTTTACCCATGTAGTTGTTAGCTGTATTTATGTGAATGCTTTTAAACAAAGAAAATATTGCTTTTCACGAAGATGCAATACTATTTAACATATCTGCGGTTATTCAACGTATAAAAGATTGCATTTGTTTTCTAATGGTTATAAAGAAATCAACTAGGTAATTACCTCGAATTAGTAGTGCAAGAATAATAAAATATACCTTGCAAGTCAGAAAATTCTCGAACCATTAATAAAGTCTTTAATGCGAAGACGTAGAAAGCTTACACTTTCCTAAAAGCATAAAAATCGTGTAAGAAACCGTTATTGCACTTAGAGCGACATTAACACGGCCTTGGCAATCACCATTCAAAAGAAGGCTTTTCAATTTCTTTTCAATGGATGTTTTCATCAAAAAAAGAAAAAGAAGAATAATGAAACTGACATTTTTTACATTCCACAAGTCTGTTTCTATATTTATCTTTGCTCCTCTTAATATCTCTCTATCTTTCTCAAATAAATATATATTTCCCGATCGGGAGGCCATCGAATTATTAAACAGCTTTTGAAAGACTTCTAACATAATTTGCAATGTTAGATGTCCTTTATTCAATAAATGCTCAAACTACTATTGCTTGAGCATTCATTGAGAGAATGACCACACTGCAAAAAATGAACTGTTGTTTTTACAGTATACTATAAAATGCACAGTAATAAACTGTAAAACTAGCAATTTGAGTTTCTTCCTCTAAAGCTAGCAATTTTACAGCTTATTGCCGTGGAATTTAGCTGTATTTTACGGTAAGAACAATAGTGTAATTTTGGCAGCAGAGGTTCCAGTTTAAAACTGTAAAATGCACTGTAATAAACTGCAGAATTACTAATTTTACAGTTTATTACTGTAAAACTATAAAATTTTAGTTTAGTATTGTAAAATGAGCAATTTTACAGTTTATTACTGTAAAATTTAGCAGTTTTTACGGTTTTTTACTATATAATTAGCTATATTTTACTGTAAAAACAACATACTTTTTTTACAGTGCACCAACAGAGCACATAATCTTAAATTATGCATCCAAATATACGTTTAAAAATTATAAAAAACATTACATATTTAAAAGTCAAAAAAAAAAAAAAAATGTGTCAAATAATGTTAGAAAAATATTTTTTTTTCGCGCATTAAGAAGATTTGAAGGATCTGTTTTGATCGATGACAAGAGGCTGGCGTAAAACACACGACACACGGGACGGGGGAGAAAATATTTGCTTTTGATATTTTACTCAATCGATGCTTCACCTAATGCTTACATGATGATATTGCTGCCTTTACCTTTCGATTCACAGCTTATCTTTTTCCAAAGAAGATTGAATCTGATATTTTAGATAAAGTTTTGATGCCTTTAATATTTTATGACGCTTTTCGCATCTGATAGATTTTACATCACCATTTTCCTGATGTATATTTCATGAACACATCGTACATCAAAAACACATTTTTTAGTTTTGAAGAATATCTGTGCTTTGGCTGAGTTAATATAAAGCGATCTGTGGGCATTAATATATATATATATATATATTATAATATATATAATATATATATATATATATATATATATATATATATATATATATATATATATATATATATATATATATATATATATATATACTAGCTGACCCGGCGAACTCTGTTCCTCCTTAAAGGCAATAAATAAGAAAATTTTTGAATTAATTAAGTTTTTTATTATTAGAAAATACAAAAAAAAATAAGTACTTACATTAATCATTCATTATTGTTTCTGTATTTTAGTACATAGGTTGCTCTTCACTAAAGTACCTTCTGATGCACAACATTTTTTGTTTTATTATCAGGCGCAAAAAGAAACAACGCAGATGGTCTTCCGACCCGTAAACATGCCACATATAATTGACCATGGGAAAAACAGTGATGTTCTAGATTCAAACCACAAACTTTTAAGGATTGGCCTTGTGATTTGTCAAAGGTCATGACAAATGGAAGACGGATCGGAAATTGAAGTTATGCCGTTTGAATTTAAAAATTCAAACGGCATATCGGTTGGGATCATCGGGATCCTAGGAATGAGCAATCGTTTCTGACAACTTATCACATATAAATTTCAAGGGAAGTAACGCGTTTGTTTATAATTTATTTCACGAAAAAGTCAAATAACACTCAACGCACCGCTAACTTACAACCTGTTTACTGCGTTCCGGAACCTGCCAGAACGTGTGCTTTATGTCGCTCAGCCATGGAGGTGTCAAAAAAGGCTTAGTAAAAAGGCTTAGTCAATAAGACAGTTTTTCTATTTATGTAACTGACACACATAAATTATAGCCTATGTCCGTCTCCTGGCTCTAAGCTACCTACCCACCAATTTTTAGCTATATCGGTACAGCCGTTCTTGAGTTATAAGTAGTGTAACTAACACGACTTTATATATATATATATATATATATATATATATATATATATATATATATATATATATATATATATATATATAGTATATATATATATATATATATATATATATATATATATATATATATATATATATATATATATATATATATATATATATATATATATATATATAGTATATATATATATTAGGGGGATTCAGAAATGTATGGAAAAAAATAAACTTTGTATTTTTGTGCGTCTTACCCTCTTATTTTGTGCCACTATATACACTGATTATTTGTGCAAAATTTTGGCAAAATATATTAATATTTAGAGGTCGCTCAAACGCCTTGAAATTTCGTGATATTGACAAAAACGTGATCGTAAATGATATCTATAGAAAAAAGTAGCCTTTGTATTTTTATTCGTCTTACCGTCTTATTTAGGCCCTTTATATACACTGAATTATTCGCCCAAAATTTTAGTAAACTATATTTACATTTAGGAGTACTTCAAATTTTGTGATAGTGGCACAAATGCGAACGTAAATAATAATAATAATAAAGTTACTTTTTTGCTTTTTTAAATCTCCGAAGAAAAAAAGCGTGCAATCACAAAATGAACTATATATCTGAAAAACCAATGAAATGCAGAAAAGTATGAAAACTAATACGGAAAAAATATAAAAAACAAATTTAAATACATTAAATATATAGTAATTCGCTCATTAATTCTTGCAATACTTTTTAAGGTTACTTTTTTGCAACTTTGAAACCTTTTCTGTGTTCCTGTACCACTTGAAGAAGACACTGTCTTTGTTTTTCGCCGTTAGTGATAGTCTTAACAAATGCTTCAATAAAGGCCATGCCACGCTCCGTATTGTCGTTTACAATCCCCAGTTTCTTTGGTAGTATAAAGCCTTGTTGGTAGCTATCTTAAAGATTCGAATGCTCAGGATCAAACAGCTGATATATTTTGAGTTTCTTCTTTACATGAATAAGGACGCTAAAAATATTCCAAATCATTTCTTAGTGCTTGCACGAAAAGGGTTGCTGGGAACCCAGCTCTTAGATATTCTTTCCCATTAACGATAAGAATGTGAAAGAAATCACATTCATATGTTACGAATACCTTTTGTTTGCCCAGCTGCAAGTTTGAACTGGTTGGGAAATATCCATAGCTTGAAGCCATAAAGAATCTTTAACACAGATATAACACGAGGAACCACTCCTGGGACACGAAAACATACACCAAGAGAAGGTGCTCTGCTCAAGAAAATCGCACTAAGCTCTAGTATCTTCCTTGGACACTTCTTTTACATGGGTCATCAGAAGTTAACTTTGCGCAACTTCCATTACTAGTTGCACGTTGCTCTGAATGTGCTACCAACTCCTCAACCTCATCGTTCCTCACTCCAGGTTTAAAATTAGAATGTTTTATTCTGGACTATGATTGCTAAAACCGCTTAAAAAGCAGTATTGTAGATCCAATGGCAGTGGATGGTTCCACGCAATTGCGTGAACATCGCATCTGACATTGCACGCAATCAAATACCCCAATTCTACCTATTTCTTGGTTTATCGGTTAAAATACCGAGAGACCAAGAGTAGAATAGATTTCGGTTGTAATACCACAGAAAACACAATGTCTAAAATATAATGGCGGAAAGCACAATATAAAAGTTGCTTCCCTAGTTTTTTTTTCCCAAGTTCAAACATGCTCCAACTTTAGTACCGGCAATGCATGTCGTATTGAAACACATACCACGTACGAGCTCAGTAAGTTCCCATTTATCTAACTGGTTATCGTATAACAGCATTTTCCGTAGCAATTCCAATGCCTGACTAACTTACTAGAACCCAGAAGTAAATCATCAATGCTTGTGGTCCTGATACTAATACTGGTATGAAACCCGCCGATCATCCTTCATTTTCCCAATATATTTTGCATAAGTGTTTCGTTCCAGTGAACTATCAAAGGAAGTCCTAGATTTAAACGATTTTTGTAAGTTAACGGCCAATTCAGAGCGAATAGTTTGCATTTACCGTTTTATGGACGTTGTCAAATCCTCCCCATTTTGACCCATACTTTGTACTTTAGCAGCTACTATCAAAGTGGCTCTCTGTCACTTACACTGGGCCCTGTCTAGAGTGGATGCTAGGTGTTTTGGCCAAATAAACTCATAAATCTCAAACAACCGAAAAGAAAACAGAAACCACAGCCCGAGCTTGCAGCTGCATTTTCTACCCAAACTCAGGTAAGAGATAATGCAGCTTTGGAGCTATTATTTTATTGACTAATTACTTAGTAGAGTAAACTAACGTTTTAAGTTATTCCATTTTATATGAAGAATAATATTATTTCGGGTAATGAAGCTATATACTCCAACTCTCGAAATTGCTAATTTTCAACAGAATTCAATCGCGTTGAGCGACCTCTAAATATTATTCAATTGAGCTAAAATTTTACATACATCACATTCATGAATAGTGTAAAAAAACTGCGGGGTAAGACCAGAGAAATTCAAAAAAAAATTTTTTTGAATCACCCTAATATATATATATATATATATATATATATATATATATATATATATATATATTATATATATATATATATATATATATATATATATATATATATATATATATATATATATATATATATATATATATAAATGTTAATATATGCCATATCTCCTATATTCCTTGCAATTATTTAACGCATATTTCATATTAGTTTTTTATGCGGCATAAAATTTATTTTATTGTTTTATTATCAGAGAAAGAGATTTTATATTAATTTAAAGCCTCAGTGGC
Organism: Uloborus plumipes; assembly: GCA_038373865.1. Lineage (NCBI taxonomy): Eukaryota > Metazoa > Arthropoda > Arachnida > Araneae > Uloboridae > Uloborus > Uloborus plumipes. Next base: position 113,878 of record JAXGGA010001245.1, on the reverse strand, counting down.
ACCATTTAAAACTGTGAGAATGACCTAATGTTTTCTGGTATTAGTTTTAGACCGAATAAAAAAAAATTAGGAATATAATATGTATATATATATATATATATGTATATATATATATATATATATATATATATATATGGAATTATGAAAGATGAAAACTGGGGAATCTAACTGGGCGGGGGGGGACGTGTTTGTCTGAATTACTCTAATTATAATAAGGTTGCCGTGCACATACGCAATGACACTGCTTTCAGCACTGCCTAGTTGCAAAATTCAGAGTTAGCGTTTCAGGGAAAGCCTTTATTCCATAACGGTTTGAAGTGCAATGAAAAGGTCAATTACAAAGCTATTTAGCTTTACAAAGCAAAGAAATAAAAGACATCTTCCCTTTAGTTATGTTAAAAATAGTTTGCAAAAAAAAAACTTTCCATCAACAAGTTTTCTGTATGGATACATGAAACAGCGCATGTGTGCAAATCCTTCGCCAACATTGCAGAAACTTTGAAATTGAATTAGCCACCTTCTCAATAACAATGTTGTAAAATGAGAACCAGGAAGTACAGTTAAATGTTATGATGTTCCTTTTTGCCGAACTACCCATTTTAAGCCATACAGAAGAAAAAGCCTTTTTTCGGTCAAGCCGTTTTATACGATACAAAGAAACCAATGTCGTTTTGCACTTTTCGTTTGAATCGAATTTTTTTGTGCGCAACACATGTTTTGTCATAAATTGGTGATGCTGTAAATATGTAACGTATGTAAACTATATATATACACTGCGATGCAAAAGTTTAGACAAAATGCAAATATGTGAATAAAAAGAAAACTATTCAACGAAATGCTTTCAAATTTCTACTGCAGGTACACAATATGGTCCCAAATACGTGTCTGGAGTTCTTATAACTATAACTGGAATCAAATTTTGGATATTACAAAAGACATTTTTTTACATTGTTGCAAAAGTTTAGACAATAGTCAGATTTTATGCAAATATCCCTTGAAATGTGATTTGGGGAGGAAATGCGGGACTGTATTATTCATTTATAAAGTGCAGAGATTGCCGAATAAATAATCAAAATCTCAAAAGCTCTTTAGTTCTCGTGTAAAGAAGATGAGAAAGTTTGGAAGCCTAAATTTGAAAATGAACCTACTTTATTAATTTTTTGTCTTTTAAATCGGCTCTAGTATGGTAGTACATTGTTTTTTACTTTGTGGAGAGCAAATTCAGACATGCGTATCGATCGAAAAGTCCAAGAAAAATTATATTTCTTAAGGATGAAGGAATTGAAAAAACGGCTCAGACTGACGATTCGCCCCTTAATCCTACAAAACTTCAACGTGGGTCAAAAACAGCACGTGACAGCATAAGTAGATGAACAACTGAATCGGAATGCATAAAAAAAACAAAGAATTGTGCCTGAGCCTTTTCGGACAGAGTGTCCCAAATAAGCCAGATTTTAATGTGAAAAGCAGCATATGTATCATCGTGACTAAAAAATGATTGGTACTTTCTTTGATAAAAATTATTAAAATTGGGATGGCCTAGATGGATTATAATTCTTTTCGCGGGACTTGAGAAATATCCAATGATCATATGCTGTGCTGCTTTTACCAATAAAATCTGGCTTATTTGGGACACTCTGTCCGAAAAGGCTCAGGCACAATTCTTTGTTTTTTTATGCATTCCGATTCAGTTGTTCATCTACTTATGCTGTCACGTGCTGTTTTTGACCCACGTTGAAGTTTTGTAGGATTAAGGGGCGAATCGTCAGTCTGAGCCGTTTTTTCAATTCCTTCATCCTTAAGAAATATAATTTTTCTTGGACTTTTTGATCGATACGCATGTCTGAATTTGCTCTCCACAAAGTAAAAAACAATGTACTACCACACTAGAGCCTATTTAAAAGACAAAAAATTAATAAAGTAGGTTCATTTTCAAATTTTGGCTTCCAAACTTTCTCATCTTCTTTACACGAGAACTAAAGAGCTTTTGAGATTTTGATTATTTATTCAGCAATCTCTGCACTTTATAAATGAATAATACAGTCCCGCATTTCCTCCCCCAATCACATTTCAAGGGATATTTGCATAAAATCTGACTATTGTCTAAACTTTTGCAACAATGTAAAAAAATGTCTTTTGTAATATCCAAAATTTGATTCCAGTTATAGTTATAAGAACTCCAGACACGTATTTGGGACCATATTGTGTACCTGCAGTAGAAATTTGAAAGCATTTCGTTGAATAGTTTTCTTTTTATTCACATATTTGCATTTTGTCTAAACTTTTGCATCGCAGTGTATATATTTGAGGCATGTGATGTTATTTAACTCAGTATTATAGCATAATAAAAGTATATGATAACATTTAAGAAGTACTATAAAAATGTGTCATATATACTAAATAAAATTCAGAATTGTTCAAACTGAAAAAATATCTATACTTTTTTTAATATTTAATTCAAGTAAAAGTAGTAAAATTCAATTCTTGTAATTGATTGAGGTTCTTTTGAAGTATGGATTTGCTTTATCTAATTTTCAATGAAATGCAATGCAAATAACCAAGTCATTATTTTCAAGATTTCTACAGTTTGTCATCGGCGTTGCACTATCCATCAGAGTTGAACAAATGTGAACATATTGCAGACATGAAAAGCATGATTGTAAATGCTAAATGTCATCAGAATTTCAAAAAAAAATATTAGTTTATTTTCATGTTAATGTAAAGGCAAACATTTACCAGCTAATTTTAGGAGAAAAAAATAACCTCAAATTTCTGTAAATTGAATATTTGTTATACATTCATGTATGATTTGTTCATGTATAGTTTTTAGGTCAGATTTTACTTAACTCTTACCACACAGCTAGACTTGAACTCATAAAATCTAATTTTTCTGAGCTAGAAATGATGTAGATTTTTTTACACGAGAAGTAATTTATGTGGAAGTAAAGGCTAAAAAATCTCCCTTCCTGGTAACTACTTTACATATTTTCTCTTTTAGTCGGAAGCAAGTAACAGAAACATTCTGCATACCTATTTGTTTCTTCTCCGAAACATGAGATACGTTTTCTACTGAAGTATATTCAGGTGTTCAAGTCGATAAAATAGCTTCTGTCTCAATAGAATGTTGATTTAATACTTATACCTAGTTTTCAGTTCGTTCCTATAAATGTTGACTTTTATCTTTGTGATAGTGCCATTTCTATAGTTTCTGTAGTCTCCTCAACCAAAAGATAGTTCTAAATTTATATTTCATCGCAATGTTTTTTTTTCTTATTGTGAATAGATTTTCTTTTACTCTTTTCCAAGTTTTGGATGAGATTCTTTTTTAAAAATGACGTGCAAGATTACTTTCTTTGTATCTCATCTGAATTTGCAAGTTGCGTAAAATTAATAGAGATTTACTTGGCTTTCAAGATTTTTCTACTTATCATCTGTATCTTAAACTAATTTTACAATGTCAAACAAAAAAGTGATACTCATGAACCTCCGTGTTATTCTTAAGCACATACATACTACATTTTTGCATTTAAATTACATACATTTTTGCTTTCATACTGATGCTTTGCTTTGCTTTACATAACGAAGTCCAAATGAGCATTTCTGAGTATGTACAACAATTATTCGGTCATCAGTATAAATTAAGCAACTCACTGGTATTTTTATTTTCTACTTTGATATTTTTATAATGATAATATATTGGCATTTACAACCTATGATTTCTATATTTTGCTATATTATCACTTAGACTCCAAAGTTATTTTGAAGCTTAGGTTTCTTATCTGCGCTAAAGTGGCATGCAACTTTAGATTCCGTAGTAAATACTACTATCTGTTCTTTACAGAGCATTCGCGCACAACGGGAAGGATTTTAAAACGTGGTTTCTAAAGTTAATTTTTCAAAAGAAAAAAAAAGAAATCAAAATTAAAAAGTCAATTTTTTCTTTGAATTTTGAATAAAGTGAAAAATATTTAAAATAACGTCTTACTTACGAAGTTTTTATAAAGTATTTTGGAAGATATGGCCGACCCCTCCACCCCCCCTTTCCAACAAAAGAAAGAGGAACCCGCGAGATATAATGTATGTTAATATTGAGTTTTACCATGTTAAAATGAGTTTTAGAGTTACATTCATGGAAATTTGAATTAGAATTCAGCTGAAGGAAAATCCGTCAATCCAAAGCAACATTTTTGTGGCAAAGTGTTAATAGAATCTGTTGATGATGTTTGGCTAATGTACTTTCATGTTTTCTAATTGATGGTTGCTATATAGACATATATATTTTGTGTAAACAATCTTTTTGATACAAACTGTATCAAAAAGATCTCAGAAAAACATATTAAAGCTTCACTTCTGTTTAGTAAACTTGGAACACTTTCTAAGATGGAAAAAATTAATATTTAACTACCCAAGTAGCATCAACTCATCGGATTTTGCTCGGCCGATCAACAAACTCCTCGTAAACTGATCCTGTAACGCACGATGACATCGTTCCGATCAGTATCCGAGCACGGTTTTCGATGAGCTACTTTTCATCGGAAATCGATATCCTTCCGATCAACTTTCCCGATGAAAATAAGATGAGCTATATTCCATCGGAAAACGATATCCTTCCGATCAAGTTTCCCGATGAAATTCCTCGGCACGGGACTGTTCTGCTCGTAAATTGCTCCAAATCTCATCGTATTCTCATCGGATTTTGTTGCTCGGATTCTGATCGGCCGATGAGACATATTGGATCATCGGCCGATGAGAATTTCATCGGGTTTCGATGAATGGCCGATCATCGGCCGATGGGATGATGCTGCTAGGGAACATTTCAGTCAATAGTCAAATCGAAAAATAAGCTATTTTTAACACAAGAATTTGAGTATGATTTTGAAAATACTTTATAACTAAAAAGAACTAGATATACATCTATTGGAAGCCAGCGTAAAAAAATGGGTTGAGAATAAATATGAAATCATCGTGTGGCAGCTAAATAACATTGTTTATAGCATCAGATAATTCCATTGTATGGGAGCAAATACTTTACTGCGGCCTTCTTTTTATAACATTCAATAGTTTCCACAAAAAACATCCAGCCACCTAATAAATAGTATTCTACGCCACTTTCAAGTAGAACTCATTGTTCATCAATAAAGACTAAAAATTTAGTTTTTCAGAAGCTCTTATTTGTTTTGACACCAACATTTTTAACGTTTAGTAAATAATGTATTCTCATCTTCAAGGATGATAAATGACTTTGTTTTCAAAAGATTCAAAAAGAGCTCAATTTTTCATTAAGTGTTTGTTTCCTGACATATATAGAGATGGAACACTCCGGAAAACATTTGTTTTCTTCATATGATTAACGGGGAGGGAGGAAGTGAAAGCAGCTATGCTATTAGTGTTGTAATGTTTTCAACTGACTTTAGAGCTTATTACAGGTATCATAGTGAGTGCTTCTCACCACAAGTCATCTTGTTACGTACTGAACGTATTTTTTATTTTTGAGATATGCATAAACTGCAATATTTCCGAAAGTATTAGAGTGGCTTTTTGGTAATTTTGCAACACGTGGATGCAACACGTGTATTGATAAATGAATGAACTAATAGACTTAGTGTAAACATTTATAAAGTGTTTGAGTTAGAAACAAAAAGCGCATGTAATGTATGTTTAGGTTGGAATTATTAAACCATTTTTTATTCTAAAATCAACTGTGCAGAAAAGTTTCCTACTACAACAAAAGGGAGAAACATATTGTTTTAATCTGGTAATGTTAACCAGTTGCTCATCGTATTATTAATTTGATAAAATTTTAAAAGTACATCATTTGTACTTTAAAAAGACAAAACAAAAACAAAAACCATACTTTACTTGAAATTCTAAAATCTACGCACTATACATTGTGTTACCTGTTTTTTTTTTTTTTTTTTTTTACAAAGCTAGGTTAACTAAGATAGAAGATAGCGACTCGAGCGGATACGGTTTTCCGAAACAGAAAATGCGTTTCACAAACGTTTCTTTAAAAAAAGAATGTGCATTTTATATTATACGTAGCATTACTTAGCAATGTTTTTTGCTCGAATATTTGGCTTAAAGCATATACTATATATATATTTGTGGAATTATAATCTCCAGTATTTTACATTTTCCACCAGCTTGCAACATCCTCAACTGTCAATTTTCTGTTATCCCTTTCAAAACTCGTCATATTTATACTATTCATTATATTGGGAAATATCCACATGCTTATCGCGCCTTATCGTGGTGTTAAATGAGCCGCTGTTTCTAATAGGATTTACAGTTTTTGTATGAATTTTTACTTGTATTGCACACATTTATTTTCTGATTTTCACTTTGCTCAAAGTTCCGAAGAACAAAATTACTAGTCAAGCGTTTGTTAACCCAATATTTGTATAACCGAGAGCAAATTACCAACAAAAGAATGTGTTACGTTTTTACAGATATGATGAATGATGCTCGAACTTTTCAGTGATCTCAATGACAATATTATATTGTAACGAGTCCGTAGCACCTTCAACTTTCTTAAATAATCATTCCAATCTTGAGGAAGTAACTAAAAAATTATGTACACTTATTTTACAAAAATAGGAGCAGGAAACAATAGCTAAACATCCAGCAATTAGGTAGCAAACAGTACACTGTACTCTCAACAGTAACTCAGCACCACGTATCTAACGTGAACAGTAATTAAGAAATTACAAAAGCAAAACAAACATTCGCCCTAGCGATTAAAACGAGCCTCTCAGAAATCAAATCTGAGAAAAACAACTAACTGTGTTCAAGGCAGTTGGACAGCTATTTATACTCGGAAGGAAATTTTTACAACGTTCTAGCAAAATCCGGAGTGTTCTGTTCATTCACAAACTTAAATAATCCATTCAAGAAAATTCTAGTGATAAAAAGAAAAACCCATGGTATTACAACTCAGCGTGAAAATGTTTTCATGCTTATTAAATGCAGGGCAAGTGTAAAAACTACAAAACGTTACAAGGCCGGTATACAAGTGATAAAAGTGATATCTTCAGATACTTTTGCAACATGTCCCCAGATAAAACCAAAACTAGTGAACATGATGCAAGGCAGGAAAAACAACAACTATTTACAAGATTTGTAACATTGACATTGCAACAAGATTTGTAACAATATATTTTTCTTAAGTAACTGGGAGTAAAATAGATAAAAGTAAATATTTATACAAAAAAGCATCTTTGCCCTCACCGTTTGATAGCAGAATAGTTAGCTTATCTTTTGCTTCTTTTATTCTAGTTATAATATTAAAAAGGCATTCCACAATCGTCTAAAGATCAAGCATTTCACTTTGCTAGAGCATTTAATTTTTAATAGATTTGCTTGTAAATGTGTCATTGCAGTGGTCCATTACTGCAAATGCAAATGAAAAAAAAAAAGAAAATAGGCTGCGCTGGAATAGTTAATTTTAATTGACAGCGGATGTTCATGGAGAAAAAAAAACCTCTTTCATGGGAATTCAGATTTTTTTTTGGTCTAATGCAATCAGGTTGATAGAAAATTGGCTTCTTGGACTTTTAATTTAAATGTATTCAATATTTTTTAAACGGTAAATTTGATCTCGTTCAGAACATACTTCGGTTATTTTGAATCCCAGCTCAGGCTTTTTTCTAATCACTTTTAAACGAATTCAAAGTAACTTTTTATAGTGCCAAAATTTTAATATTTGACTTCTTACGACACAAAATTTTTACTAGAAGAGCTACGTGAAAAATAAAAGTAAGTATTAATGTATGTTAAATGAAGTTAACTTTATTAGTCAACTTATATTTCCAGTAATTTCAACACATTTATTTTGAACTCGTTTATAAAAATGATATTACGCCAATTATCTTTTATACCGCCAAATATTTTTCGGATACTGAATTTTAAATACGAAAACTTTTAGAAATAATGTTTTATAATTATTTCGAAGAAGATCATTTTTTATGAGTATTGTCTTCTCTGCTGTGTTTTTTCTACTGCATATCTAAAGATGAAAGAATTATTACAGTGTTCATAATCAAAAAGTTAAATTTAATTAGCTTTCAAAATGCTTGACACTTATTAAATCCATTGCCATTAGAGTGAGCTAAATTGTTTAACGCTGAAACTAAAGTACATATGTGGGATAAAAATACTTCTGTGACATAGGTCTCGTTTGATGAAAATTATATAATTTTTGATTGTCGCAAATTATAGTCTCAAAATCAACGTAACAGCGTTGATTAGTAATTTGTAAGGATTTTCTTTTCCCCCTTTTTTACAGGTGCCATATTTTCAAGTGTTCTGTAAGAGATCCGAGTATGAACAGACAGAGTCTTCTCTTGTACAATGTATAATTCACAAACGTGCAATCAGAGAATTAAGCAAACGTGTCAGGAATAGTTTGAAGTGCGCCACCCCTGCCATTTTACTTAGGGCAAGGAAAATTTTGAAGTTCTTCCCTAATAAATACACTACTCAAAACAATTAAAGGATATTGAGATTTTGGGTTGATTTTGCACCTAAAGACCATTTTGGTTAATTGATATATTATTATCGGCTACACCTAGTAAACTATAAAAGATAAAAATTACATTAGTTTGGCAAAAAAATTTATTTATTCAGCTTTTTATTCAGCTTTTGGGTACCAAAGGGAAAAAAAGGAAAAAAAAAAAACAATTTTCTGAAAATGAGAAAAACAAATGAAAAAGGGTTTCCTTTGAAGAGGACCACTTTTAGTAGGGGGTATGATTTCCCCGGACAGCCAGCAGTGTTAAACACCTCTGAGGCATGGACTCAATGAGGGTATTAATGAGAGGCTGGAGTATTCTACCCCATTCCTCCTGAAGAGCTCTTTCGAGTGCCTGGAGAGTTTCTGGAGGTGATAGGCGTTCAGCCACTCGTCTTCCTAGGATGTCCCAAACATGCTCTATTGTTTTCATATCCGGAGAACATGCTGGCCACTCCATACGTACAATTCCTTCTTCAAAAAGAAAATCATTCACCAAGTTAGCGCGATGTGGCCTGCAATTGTCGTCCATTAAAATGAAGTCATCTCCAATTGCTGCAGAGTAAGGGACGACAATAGGTCTGAGGATCTCATCCCCATATCGATGAAAAGTCAGAGTTCCATTTCGGAAGATATAAAGGTCGGTTCTATCATCGATGAAAATGCCGGCGTATACCATCACACCTCCACCACCAAATCTGACACTTTCGCGCACAAATGCTGGATTATTTCTCGATCCACGTTCCCTCCAGATGAAAACCCGCCTATTATCAGAATGAAGGGAAAAGCGGGACTCATCAGAGAACATGATATTGCACCACTTATTTCTTCCCAAACTAACGTGCTTCGTTGCCCACTCTCTACGGGCACGACGATGACTTGCACTTAATCTGACACACCATTGGTTGACGGGCATACATGCCAACGGCGTGGAGTCGATTTCGGACAGCTTGTGTCAAAATACGGTCCCAGTAGCCGAGCAAAGTTGTCGTTGCAGCTGAGTGGCACTCATATTTCGGTGCCTCCGAGCCGATAAAGCTAAGTAGCGGTCTTCATTGGGCATTGTAGCCGGTCTACGTCCTTGCCCTGATCTATGGGCAGCACTTCCAGTCTCTAGAAAACGGTTCCAGATCCGGAAAACTACACTTTGAGAAACTCCAATGGCGTCCGCTACCTCGGCTTGTGTTTGACCTCCCTCTAGTCTGCCAACAACTCTAGAAGCTTCTGAATCAAATGTCTTCGTTGAGACATGGCACAAATCAGAACAATGCTCTTACAGACCGTCGAACATTCTTTTCTGCCTTATCTTATAGTAAAGTGAGAGTAAAATTGCATTCGCTGCCGCTAAAGCGTCGTTTTCGACGTCAAACTCAAAGTTTGCATACTATGAAGTTGGAAAATGAGCAAAATTTACATTTGTAACTCTCTTCTTAACTTCTATGCAAAATAAAAAATCTTAAAAAATGTATAAACCCTTGTTTTTAGAGGAAACTTACAATATCCTTTCATTGTTTTGAGCAGTGTATATTAAGTTCTTTAGAAACTACTTAAAGTTAACTTGGGGGGGGGGGGGTTAAAACTTATTATTTTTACACACGCAATTAAAGAAAAATGTATCAAAGGAAAAAAATGTAATGCATACATTTCCCTTAAATTTTCTGTCTAAAAAAATCCTTGAAAAATCATTGACCAAATATTTTTATTTTATAATAATTTGCGTAAAATACTACCTGGGCGAAGAGGGCGGGGGAGGGGAGTGGTAAAAGAGTTGATATGAATAGAAGTTCCGGTACAAATTTAGATGAAATCGAAGCTTTGTATGAGTCGTTAATGTCATTTACTTGTATGATGCACTCGCGGATTGCAACGAAAATGCTCAGAATATTGTTCGTCATGTCATTCCTAAATTTCTCGATTTTAAATTCAAAAGTTTCCAGATACTCTTTGTTAATGATTACAGAAGATTACAATATACGATTCGCAAGAGTTAATTTTCTCCTGGTATTCGAAAGCTTAATTTACATGCAAAATGAGAAATCGAGATTTATCTAATGGCTTTTCCGTTAGAAGATTTCTCAACAAGTCATTGATTAGAAATTTAGAAGGATTTTTTTTTTTTGCATAAAGTGTTTAACATTTGCATTTTCCACTTTTTACAATGAAAAGCAACAGAATTTTCACCATTAATAACTTATCCATTTCTTTAATTACAATTTATTGAGCCATATCTATTTTAAGATTGCAATATTTCCATGCAGACTATTTTTTAAGTTTCTCTTAACGATATATGTTAAAATGTGTTAAAATAATAATAACTACTTGAAGATAATGCTTATTCAAACCTTACTGACTGACATCATACGTAATACTGAACTTTGGAAAACTTAAAAATTTAAAAACACATCCAAATGCAATTAATAATGTTTATAAGAAAAATCAAAATTGAACTTAAAAAAAAAATCATCTTATAACTGCCATAAGATTGAATGTGAACCACGAGAAGTTTGACCTGCCAGTATATCTTCACTGAAAAAAAAAACTGTTGATTTTACATTAACATACTGTTTTTTTTCTGCAGTTTAATACTTCTCCATAAAATATTAGAGAAAATCTGTTAGAATGCGCATTTTTTTTTTTCGTTTTATACGGGATATTTGGAAGAGAAACTGAAATATTCAACGCATCGAGAGCTATGTTTATTTTTGCCTCTGTTGCGGCTGGATGGAAAAAAATATTTTTTTATCGGATGTCATGTCATGCATAAGCTCAACATTTCGCAGTGGATAAGGCTTTAATTGAAACCCTGAAACACGTGTCCACAGTAGCCCTGCTGATTTGTGTTTTTAACGTTGTTTTATTTTGCTTTTATATTTCAAGCACAAGCCATTATAGATTGCTTAATTTTTTAATATTTAATGGTATGAATATTTAGATTCTTCCTCGTGAGAACAGTATGGCAGAAGAAGAAATTATTCTATAATTTTGTTAATATAGTTCTGCACAGATAAAACAATATTTTAGCTCAATTACTTCACTCGACCAATTTATTAGGTTGAGTATGTTATCATCTGTGTAAACTCTAAAAGTTAATTAAGAACATTTTTAAAGGATTAGATAATATTCAGTACATAATTGAATTCTTTGTTTTCAATGTAATTGCTGAGTGCAGCAAACATGGTGTACACTGTAGAGTTTGTTTTAGAATAATCACAAAGATGAAGGTGTACAGTATCGTACTTTGTCAGCATATGGTCATTAGTTTTCACTTAATAAGGCAGCTTCTGGCTTCAAAAAAAAGAAAAAAGAAAAAAATCTCAACACATTTGTTTAATAAAATGTATGACAATATCAATGTTTAACTAAAAGAAGAGAGGGAAAAGTAATTGTAGTGCGAAGGCGATGTAGTATTTTCAATTATATAGTAAACGTTTCTCAAGTTTACATCCTTTTTAGAATAAAGCGTTTTTTTTTTTTTGCATAAGATACAATTGTTCTTAAAAAAATAAAAAATCACAATAAAAAAATAATTAAATACGTTATTTTTATCTTTAGAAATTACCCTCTGCTTGCGTAAATTATTAAGTTTACACTACATATTTTATTTATTTATTTATTATTCTTATTATTTGCAGAAATAAAAAAGCGCAATTTTCTTTCTCCTCAAACTAATGTTATTAAATATAACAATAAATACATAATTTATATTAATTAGATTATTATATTAAAATTAGTCAATAAAACACGTATTTAACAGGAGTCTATAATTTTATGTAAAAGATTTATGCATTCCTGACGCTCTCACTTTTAAAAGCCTAAACCAGCGTTTTCATTAGTTGAAAACTTTAGAAAAAGAAATTAATAGATTTTGTATGTAGACTCATTTTTAGTACATTCATACATAATCTACTGCTATACTTTTCTATAGTTTTTCAGCTATAAAAGCAGTGATTTTGGCTATTAAAAGCGACAATGATGGGAAAAAAAACCTTTTGCATAAAAATCATTGATTAATGTTAAATTTATGGTTTACTGTTGCAAATACAGTTTAGATTTTGTTAATTTCGGAGTATTTCTTTTATAAGACAGTATACTAATGTTAAGTTTACAACTTATTATTATTAAATTTACACGGCAATATCGTTTATAGTACTATATAATACTGTTTCTTTACACTTTTGACTTTTGACCTGGAACCTCAGTTGCATGAACCATACTGTAAAAACAATAGTTTTTTTTTTGCAGTATGACAAATACCTAAAAAAGGTTACCCTGTTTACGCCCGTCGGGAGCAATAAAAGTAATGTGGGTAAAAAAAAAAAACAATAATCTGGGTTAAAGGAAAGTATTTAGCAAATCAGTAAACACAACAATATTTAAATTTGTCAAAATAATTGATAAAAATATTTATTCAATGAACTCTCAGAAAGAAATACATAAACATGCAATTTAGTTTACAAATTGTTTGAAGTACATATTAATTCGATAAATACATTAAAATGTTGTTAAATAAATTCTCCTACCATTTCATATAAAACAATATATATGGGTGTAATAAATGAAAATCGTACAAAATGTCATGAGTAACGTAAACACACAATTTTGTATTTTATAAAGATTTTAATAAATAGTTTTTAACAGTGTGGAAGATCATAACTGATAAAAATGCTGCTTTCATGGGAAAATAACAATACTTAAGAAATCTCACTTCACTATAACAAATAAATAAATTCCCTATATAAGAAGATTTAAAATAATAATAGATCACAATATAAGCTGCTAGTAGAATACTTATTATTTGGTTTACTAAACAGTCTTTGAAAATCGGCAAAATATTTTTTTCTCACGAAATCATGTAAGCTTTATTCTCCACAAATGAAAGAAGCTGTTTGACAGTGATTATGACAGATAGTACTCAATTATATGTTTCTTTATTCACTATTTTTATTTTTGGTTTTAAAGAGCAATTTTCAGAAAAAAAACCATCAAAATTAATTCTTTGATTCTAGTATTTTTCTGCCAATGAAAACTTTATGCCCAAACATTTAAAAAATTACTTAGAGACTATATCAGTCTCAAAAGCCTCCATCCGCTATCGAAATATTAGGTTTAAAACCTGATCATTATAGCTGTGAACAGAAAACTAGTTTCTCAAATGACATTAAAATGCTAAAACGTTGAATAAAGATAGAAGTTTCTTCATTAAAACTAAAAATACACATTACATACGCATTTTTTATAGTCATGCTAAAAAGAAGTTTTAATTATGAATAAATTTTTATTCTGAGACATACCTACGGATTCTTTTTATGTGTTTACCGCAATCAGTTTTTAAAGCATCCTGCACTGAATACGGAAACGTTGTCCTTTCAGTTTACGTAAAGTTAGTTTAAAATTTTGAGAGTAAAAGCAATGTACGTTGTAAAAAAAAATAATAGTAATGAAAATAAAAATAAAATAAAAATTTAAAAATTATTAAGGTTCCTTGAAAATAATGGGCATTCATAATTTCTATGAACAGAATGTCTAACAAACCGAAAAATTGACCGCTAGCAGTCAATAACCACCCAAAATTTAACCTAAAATCTGACTGAAGAATTTAAAAAAAAAAAAAAACAATAATAGCAAGCCATATTTCTGGAATAAATCAGGAACTTCACAAGAAAACTTAGGTATGCTTATAGCAATAAGTTGCATTTTTTGATTTACTGTGAAGACTCCAGAAAAACATCATTCTAGAACACGCAGTAGAAGCTAAGGCATTATTTCTAGAAAATACCAAACAGTTAATTTTTCTGCAATTTTTACACAGTGATAATAGCCAGATGCTGAATCTAGGACCTCTCGGAACTTACCTTTTTGGTGCTTAGTCAGTCCGGAGTGGCCGTAAAAGAACTGTATTTTAAAAAAAAAAAATAAAGTAGACAATCAGCATAGTTTGCACTGGTTGTTTAAGCTACAAAAAGTTCAACATAAAACACAAACACAAAACACAAACAACACAAAAAGTTCAACCCTCCAGATGAAAACCCGCCTATTATCAGAATGAAGGGAAAAGCGGGACTCATCAGAGAACATGATATTGCACCACTCATTTCTTCCCAAACTAACGTGCTTCGTTGCCCACTCTCTACGGGCACGACGGTGACTTGCACTTAATCTGACACACCATTGGTTGACGGGCATACATGCCAACGGCGTGGAGTCGATTTCGGACAGCTTGTGTCAAAATACGGTCCCAGTAGCCGAGCAAAGTTGTCGTTGCAGCTGAGTGGCACTCATATTTCGGTGCCTCCGAGCCGATAAAGCTAAGTAGCGGTCTTCATTGGGCATTGTAGCCGGTCTACGTCCTTGCCCTGATCTATGGGCAGCACTTCCAGTCTCTAGAAAACGGTTCCAGATCCGGAAAACTACACTTTGAGAAACTCCAATGGCGTCCGCTACCTCGGCTTGTGTTTGACCTCCCTCTAGTCTGCCAACAACTCTAGAAGCTTCTGAATCAAATGTCTTCGTTGAGACATGGCACATATCAGAACAATGCTCTTACAGACCGTCGAACATTCTTTTCTGCCTTATCTTATAGTAAAGTGAGAGTAAAATTGCATTCGCTGCCGCTAAAGCGTCGTTTTCGACGTCAAACTCAAAGTTTGCATACTATGAAGTTGGAAAATGAGCAAAATTTACATTTGTAACTCTCTTCTTAACTTCTATGCAAAATAAAAAATCTTAAAAAATGTTTAAACCCTTGTTTTTATAGGAAACTTACAATATCCTTTCATTGTTTTGAGCAGTGTATATTAAGTTCTTTAGAAACTACTTAAAGTTAACTTGGGGGGGGGGGGGGTTAAAACTTATTATTTTTACACATGCAATTAAAGAAAAATGTATCAAAGGAAAAAAATGTAATGCATACATTTCCCTTAAATTTTCTGTCTAAAAAAATCCTTGAAAAATCATTGACCAAATATTTTTATTTTATAATAATTTGCGTAAAATACTACCTGGGCGAAGAGGGCGGGGGAGGGGAGTGGTAAAAGAGTTGATATGAATAGAAGTTCCGGTACAAATTTAGATGAAATCGAAGCTTTGTATGAGTCGTTAATGTCATTTACTTGTATGATGCACTCGCGGATTGCAACGAAAATGCTCAGAATATTGTTCGTCATGTCATTCCTAAATTTCTCGATTTTAAATTCAAAAGTTTCCAGATACTCTTTGTTAATGATTACAGAAGATTACAATATACGATTCGCAAGAGTTAATTTTCTCCTGGTATTCGAAAGCTTAATTTACATGCAAAATGAGAAATCGAGATTTATCTAATGGCTTTTCCGTTAGAAGATTTCTCAACAAGTCATTGATTAGAAATTTAGAAGGATTTTTTTTTTTGCATAAAGTGTTTAACATTTGCATTTTCCACTTTTTACAATGAAAAGCAACAGAATTTTCACCATTAATAACTTATCCATTTCTTTAATTACAATTTATTGAGCCATATCTATTTTAAGATTGCAATATTTCCATGCAGACTATTTTTTAAGTTTCTCTTAACGATATATGTTAAAATGTGTTAAAATAATAATAACTACTTGAAGATAATGCTTATTCAAACCTTACTGACTGACATCATACGTAATACTGAACTTTGGAAAACTTAAAAATTTAAAAACACATCCAAATGCAATTAATAATGTTTATAAGAAAAATCAAAATTGAACTTAAAAAAAAAATCATCTTATAAATGCCATAAGATTGAATGTGAACCACGAGAAGTTTGACCTGCCAGTATATCTTCACTGAAAAAAAAAAAAACTGTTGATTTTACATTAACATACTGTTTTTTTTCTGCAGTTTAATACTTCTCCATAAAATATTAGAGAAAATCTGTTAGAATGCGCATTTTTTTTTTCGTTTTATACGGGATATTTGGAAGAGAAACTGAAATATTCAACGCATCGAGAGCTATGTTTATTTTTGCCTCTGTTGCGGCTGGATGGAAAAAAATATTTTTTTGTCGGATGTCATGTCATGCATAAGCTCAACATTTCGCAGTGGATAAGGCTTTAATTGAAACCCTGAAACACGTGTCCACAGTAGCCCTGCTGATTTGTGTTTTTAACGTTGTTTTATTTTGCTTTTATATTTCAAGCACAAGCCATTATAGACTGCTTAATTTTTTAATATTTAATGGTATGAATATTTAGATTCTTCCTCGTGAGAACAGTATGGCAGAAGAAGAAATTATTCTATAATTTTGTTAATATAGTTCTGCACAGATAAAACAATACTTTAGCTCAATTACTTCACTCGACCAATTTATTAGGTTGAGTATGTTATCATCTGTGTAAACTCTAAAAGTTAATTAAGAACATTTTTAAAGGATTAGATAATATTCAGTACATAATTGAATTCTTTGTTTTCAATGTAATTGCTGAGTGCAGCAAACATGGTGTACACTGTAGAGTTTGTTTTAGAATAATCACAAAGATGAAGGTGTACAGTATCGTACTTTGTCAGCATATGGTCATTAGTTTTCACTTAATAAGGCAGCTTCTGGCTTCAAAAAAAAGAAAAAAGAAAAAAATCTCAACACATTTGTTTAATAAAATGTATGACAATATCAATGTTTAACTAAAAGAAGAGAGGGAAAAGTAATTGTGGTGCGAAGGCGATGTAGTATTTTCAATTATATAGTAAACGTTTCTCATGTTTACATCCTTTTTAGAATAAAGCGTTTTTTTTTTTTTTTTTTTTTGCATAAGATACAATTGTTCTTAAAAAAATAAAAAATCACAATAAAAAAATAATTAAATACGTTATTTTTATGTTTAGAAATTACCCTCTGCTTGCGTAAATTATTAAGTTTACACTACATATTTTATTTATTTATTTATTATTCTTATTATTTGCCGAAATAAAAAAGCGCATTATTTTTTTCTCCTGAAACTAATGTTATAATATATAGAGAAAAAAAAAATATATATATAATGTATATTACTGAGATTATTATATTAAAATTAGTCAATAAAACACGTATTTAACAGGAGTCTATAATTTTATGTAAAAGATTTATGTATTTCTGACGCTCTCACTTTTATAAGCCTAAACCAGCGTTTTTATTAGTTGAAAGCTTTAGAAACAGAAATTAATAGATTTGTATGTAGACTGATTTCTAGTACATGCATATATAATCTACTGCTATACTTTTCTAAAGTTTTTCAGCTATAAAAGCAGTGATTTTGGCTACCGAAAGCGACAATGATGGAAAAAAAAACCTTTTGCATAAAAATCATTGATTAATGTTAGATTTATCGTTTACTGCAGCAAATATAGTTTAACTACTATTAATTTCGGAGTATTTCTTTTGTAAGTGTACATGTAGTAGTATACTAATGTTAAGTTTACAGCTTATTATTATTAAATTTACACGGCAATATCGTTTATAGTTATATGTTCTTTTTACACTTTTGACCTGGAACCTCAGTTGCCTGAACCATACTGTAAAAACAATAGTTTTTTTTTTGTTTTTTTGCAGTATGACAAATACCTAAAAAAGGTTACCCTGTTTGCGCCCGTCGGGAGCAATAAATTGAATGTGGGTAAAAAAATTATAATCTGGGTTAAAGGAAAGTATTTAGCAAGTCAGTAAACACAACAATATTTAAATTTGTCAAAATAATTGATAAAAATATTTATTCAATGAACTCTCAGAAAGAAATACATAAACATGCAATTTAGTTTACAAATCGTTTGAAGTACATATTAATTCGATAAATAATACATTAAAATGCTGTTAAATAAATTATCCTACCATTTTATATAAAACAATATATATGGGTGTAATAAATGAAAATCGTACAAAACATTATGAGTAATGTAAACACACAATTTTGTATTTGATAAAGATTTTAATAAATAGTTTTTAACAGTGTGGAAGATCATAACTAATAAAAATGCTGCTTTCATGGGAAAATAATAATACTTAAGAAATCTCACTTCGCTATAAGAAATAAATAAATTCCCTACATAAGAAGATTCAAAATAATAATAGATCACTATATAGATATAAGCTGCTAGTAGAATACTTATTATTTGGTTTACTAAACAGTCTTTGAAAATCGGCAAAATATTTTTTCTCACGCAATCATATAAACTTTATTCTCCACAAATGAAAGAAGCTGTTTGACAGTAATTATGACAGATAGTACTCAATTATATGTTTCTTTATTCACTATTTTTATTTCTCGTTTTAAAGAGCAATTTTCAGAAAAAAAAACATCAAAATTAATTCTCTGATTCTAGTATTTTTCTGCCAATGAAACATTTATGCCCAAACATTTAAAAAATTATTTAGAGACTATCGAAATATTAGAGATAAAACCTGATCATTATAACTGTGAACACAAAACTAGTTTCTCAAATGACATTAAAATTCTACGCAAACGTTGAATAAAGATAGAAGTTTCTTCATTAAAAACTAAAAATACACATTAAATACGCATTTTTTATAGTCATGCCAAAAAGAAGTTTTAATTATGAATAAATTTTTATTCTGAGGCATACCTACGGGTTCTTTTTATGTGTTTACCGCAATCAGTTTTTAAAGCATCCTACACAGAATACGGAAACGTTGATTTCCCTTTAAATTTTTTTCTTCCTTTCAGTTTACATAAAAGTTAGTTTAAAATTTTGAGAGTAAAAACAATGTACGTTGTAAAAAAAAAACAATAGTAATGAAAATAAAAATAAAATAAAAATTTAAAAATTACTAAGGTTCCTTGCAAATAATGGGCATTCATAATTTCTGTGAGCAGAATGTCTAACAGACCGAAAAACTGACCGCTAACAGTCAGTAACCACCCAAAAATTAACCTAAAATTTGACTGAAGAATTAAAAAAAATACCAATAATAACCAGCCATATTTCTAGAATAAATCAGAAACTGTACAAGAAAACTTAGGTATGCTTATTGCAATAGGTTGTATGTTTTTATTTACTGTGAAGTCTCTAGAAAGAACATCATTCTAGAAAAAGCAGTTGAAGCTAAGGCATTATTTCTAGAAAATACCAAACAGTTAATTTTCCTGCAATTTTTACACAGAGACAATAGCCAGATGCTGAATCTAGGCCCTCTCGGGGGCTTACCTTTTTGGTGCTTAGTCAGTCCGGAAAGGCCGTAAAAGAACTGTAGGTAAAAAAAATAATAATAAAGTAGACAATCAGCATACATGTAGTTTGCACTGGTTGTTTAAGTTACAAAAAGTTCAACATAGGAAAAAAAAAGGAAAATAAGACGGCAAGATAAGATTTATTGGGTTATAGTTATTTTGAATAGTAGTGGTTATTTTTAAGAATAAGCCCAATATGATTCTAAAAATTAATCTTTAGTGGATAGAAAATTCCTGGAGCCGATTTTGCTTTATAAATCTATTGGTAAACTCTATCGAACATATTTATAATGCGTTTATTAAGACTTAAGTAAATCCTTGGCGGAAATTTTATTATGGTCATAGAGCTGGAAGCAGGCACTTTATCCAAAAATTGAAAATTAATCGAGGTATATTTTTCTATCTGCCTTTATCGTTTCCTTCCTTGCGTCAAGTCACCAACTCTGTATATTTTGTATCTTAACTTATGTGCATGATGCATGAACATACTTATGTGCAACAAAACTGTTTAGATTAGTCCTATATTCAAAAACAAAATATTTCTGATTCATTACACAAGAATTTCAGGAAAAGCTGTTTTTAAAATAGGGTAAGAAAATAAAATAAGAGTCATAATAGCTCAGTTGAGTCAAGAGCTGCATCAGAAAAAAAATAAGAACTTAAAATTTTGACGCGAGTATTTTCTTTGAGATTTCAATTATAAATGAATGAACATAGTTTTCGGTTTACGTTTCTTACATAACATAATGCAACCTTAGCGGAGGAGGTTAAAGTAAATCTCCTTTGAAGTACCTATTTCCACTCAAATATACTACTCTTGCATTTTTTTTAAGTTCTGAAATTTGTATTACCTCGAGAAGAAAAATATTCCCCTTACAATTTTGCTTTGAAACTAGTTTTAAACAGGCAAATAGTTTTCTACATGGAACTCACTTTTTTCTTAGATGTTTCCAGAACAACAAACTACGGAATATCAAAGGTATTGAATAAAATCTTGCTTATTGATGGAAACTCAAAAAAAAACTACATTTTATTCAAACTTCTGTATACTTCTGCAAAGAATAAAAAAAAGAAAACGATTTTCAAATTGATTTTTCTTGCTTTGAAAGTACTGTGCTTTGTTAGCGATCCTTATGTGTGATGTATATTTTCAGAATTTAATGAAATATAGAAATCAATTTAATGTTATGAATTAAAGAAGTAGCACCAATGAATTTTCGGTATCAAAATCTATTTCGCTATTGTTCAGCTGTATTAAAATTCAGCGCTATTATTCATAGCAAATTTAAAACAAGTGCGAAAAAAAAGAGCAATTTTATTCCTTTAAAATGAAAAAAATACCTATTCAATCAATGGTTTTATATAAATGTCAGACGATATAGACATTGATAGTAAGGAGAAAGCTAAAGCTCTTTAATTGTTGCTCAATTAATTATAATAATATGGTAATTAGTTTTATTTTATTTAATAGAGGAGAAGAATGTTTTGTTCCGTACAAAGAATATACTATTCATGGCTCACATTTTATACTAAGATGAGATATACACTTCAATGTCAATCATAATTAATTTGGTACAATAACTGATGTTCAAAACAAATACTAACATGATACCTAAATAATGTTGAATCATAACAATTATGTATTTGATATTTGAAGTAAAGGAAAAAATACATAACATACAGAATCAATATTGTGTCAATACTATTAAATTGAGTACTAACCTTCAAAAACTTTGAAAAATAATTAATTTAATTAAATCTGAGAGTTCTGAGTTCTTGCCACATGTAGCAAAACATAGAAAAGATTGATGGATGTTATTCTTACGAAATAAACCACACATTAGTTATTGTTTATGCACAGAATTATCTTTTTCCATCTTTCACAGAAAAAAAGAAAAACACGGAATGCATTTTTGAAGTAGCTTGAATAGTAATGGGTAACCCATAAAATTTTTCATTATTTTTTCCGTAAAATGGCTCTAAATCACTGGATAGCCATTTGTTTTCTAAATTCAGGTGAATGCACCGACTCAGTTTTTACAAATATCACATTTTTTTTCCGCAATGAATCGAAAACTAGTCAAAATAAAATAAACTTCAGTTCATAAAAAAACTTCAGGAAATAAAATAGCATATCTTAAATGAAGGTATAATCTTTCACGAGTAAATGCCGTAATGAAAAATGACGTGACGAAATTATAATTTACAAACTCTTTAATACTTTGGCACATAATAGTATGAAATTTAGACAAAAATGTTTCTTTTTAAGAACAGCTCGATTAAAGCTCGCTGGTTTGTTTTTGCTCAGTTTCCACCGTTTGATTGTTTATAGGTTCTTCAGTGAAAGACGTCAACTGCATTTCTTTCACTGCAACAGGCGTTTGGCAGTGCATTTCTTCTGATATGGTTGTCAGCTCGCAAAGAATCATTTTTCCAGCTGATGTAGATGGTCCAGCGATGTTGATTTTTGGTGCCACGGCTGATGGATTCAAGAGAGGATGACTAGAGTTGACATCATCAGTCACTGATGAAGTAACAGGGACCTTGGGTTGCGGCTCACGAGGAGCTTCTTGATCACGAGGCTTTAAAACAAAATATTATATTACATTATAATACAAAAATAAATGCACCTAAAGCTGAAAGTTAACTTAGGGAATGCAAAACAAACAGTTTCTCATTTGTTGGATGATAATATTTTTTCCAAGAGACTATGATTGTTAGTAAGATATTAAATTTAGTAGAAATCGTTCCAAGAAGAGCAAGCAGTGCTCATTAACT
Organism: Uloborus plumipes; assembly: GCA_038373865.1. Classification (NCBI taxonomy): domain Eukaryota; kingdom Metazoa; phylum Arthropoda; class Arachnida; order Araneae; family Uloboridae; genus Uloborus; species Uloborus plumipes. Next base: position 91,426 of record JAXGGA010001245.1, on the reverse strand, counting down.
TTTTAGGAAACCAATACAAATGTTTAAAACTTATTCACAGTTGCAGCACTGGAGCTGAAAGTTAGAAATTATTTTTTTTTCAACCGTGCTTTCCACTAGTCAAACCTAGTTTTTGTTATGAATAACAAAACAGTAATAGCTAAATTCACAATATTTTATTTTTGTTTCTGCCTCCAATTTCTAAAACATGAATTTCATAAATTAAAAATAAATTATGAAATATTTCAATAACACATAGATGTTTTCCCACCGATTTATTTTGATTTTGTGCATCATTATCTAAACTAAAGCGTCACTTGCAAGATTTTTGCTTGTATTCAATCATTATCTCCTAACCCATAATTGTTTATAACTAAAACTGCTACTATACTATTCATTATTTTTTAAAGTTTCTACTTTACTATGACTCTGATACGTGTTTATTTTAACCTCCATAAGTTATTGTTAAAGTTGTTCTTTTGTGTGAGTCTATAATTTTACTTAGTTCTTACTTGTAAAGTGTCGGCTGTGAATTATCCATGCCTCCGTTACGTAGTGCAAGTTTGGTAGTACATTATTTAACTCGTAATTACAGGGTGTACACTACAGTTATCTGCGTTTTTTTTATTATTTTTTAATGGCATTGTTATCTTTATAATAGAGATTATATTTGGTTATCCAGACCCTTTTTTATGCATATTAAGAGTTCTCATACTCATTTTAGGCCTGTAGATAAGAATTTGGAAGGCTCAGAAAAATTCCAATTTATTTAGTTTAATGTTGAAAAACTTTCCTAAATACAGATTGCACCGTGTACTTATTATTTTAAAAATTCATTAATATTACCGTTTATTTAATTGAAATGAATTATTTTTAGAAAAAATGTTTTCATCGGGTTTTGTATAATGTAATCCAACTTAAATACAAACAATCGGAAGAGTTTAGTGGAAAAATTCTAAGTCCATGTCTCCTAACCCTAAACCTATTCTAGATGCATCATTCAGTGTTTCACCTTCCGAATTAATGCCTCCACCGTACACTGAGAGAAAGACAAAGGCGAAGGAGGACAAAAGACAAGGTAAAACTAATTTTGACGGGCTCCCCATACAAACGTCAACTTCAATCTACACTAGAAGCGAAGAAAAAGAAAAATGATAAAAAGAAGACCAAAGGTGGACAAAAAAAAAAAAAAAAAAAACTGATGGAGAGAAAAATGAATCAAATAAAAGGCAACAGCAAAAAATTACGTCTAAAGACAGTTAAACTAACTTACAGCTCATTAAAGTGTCCTGTTAAACTAATTATGATATTTTATGACAGCGGTTAACACATGTTGCTAAATAAAACTTGAATTCTGTGGAAACTTTTAAATTTTTTATTTTCCCATAGCAATAACATTTCTAGCCAGTTTTACCCCACTAGTGGGGCAAAATCGGGCAAAATGACTTTTTTTACAAAAAAATGTGTAAAAATTTAGAAAAAAAACTGAAATGTTTTCAAGACTGCGGTTTCATTAACAGATAAGGAGAGCATACTTTTGCCAAATTTTGTTCCTCTATGTTAAAAACTGTAAGTTTTGGGAGTCTTCAAACCTTAGGTACCCGGTTTTACCCTACTTTCCCCTTATGTTGAAAAAACTTTCCTAAATACAGATTGCACCGTGTACTATTTATTTTTAAAATTCATTAATATTACCGTTTATTTAATTGAAATGAATTATTTTTAGAAAAAATGTTTTCATCGGGTTTTGTATAATGTAATCCAACTTAAATACAAACAATCGGAAGAGTTTAGTGGAAAAATTCTTTAACCGCTTTTAATGTAATTAACCCTTTACATATTTCAATGATTACTCTTCTTGAGTAATTCAAAATCTTACGCTCACAAGGAGCTCTTGAAACCTACTCATCCCCACATTCCTGTTTTTTTCTGTTAATTTGTGGATCTATTTACCTTCTGTTTTCAACTAGCGTTTTGTAAGTTTCTTCCTTTTGTCGTTCGCGAACCTATTTACTTCGTTAGCCAAAACCCCACATTCACCAAAAAAAAAAAAAAAAAAAAACATCTTTACACCATTGGAAATTTTTATTTTTTTTTCAAATCGTTTTTCCCAAATTTGAAGAGAAAACTTGAGGTACATAAAATTGCCTTTTAATTGAGATTTGAGTCACGACTTGATATTCCTCCCTCTAGGACAGTAAGTTATCTGATTGTATCTCATATAATCTGCATAATCTGATTGTATCTGCATCAGGGAAACTTTGCTTTTATACAGAGGACCAAAAAACCACAGAAAGAAAAATGTAAAACGTACAAGAATGCCTATGAATTCAAATGTACATTAGAAAACAGTTCTAATGGCGATGAAACTTTTTTTGACTTCAAAAACATTCACATAAAAATCACGAAAAACAATGCTCTTTTCAGCCCATTAGACTGTCATTTACTTTCTTCTTTTTTCAGTGCTTATTTTCACCCACCAAAGTGTCTAGTTTGAATATTATGAGTGTATATGTTTTATGGTTCCTTCAAGAGTTTTAAACTACCGCATAAGACTACCGCATAAAAAATCTTCACTCATGAAAATTACAAAATTGCTAAAATGTGTGTAACTTTTTGTTAACTTGCTTCTTAACCCTAAAGTGCATTAGGAATACATTTTAAATTACTTTAAGAGATTTTAGGTGATATTCTAACTCATATTTACTCCCTAGCTAGCACAAAATAAATATATTGTTAACTATGTAGTATCGTACATACAACGTCGAAAACAACAATAAGATATCCTATTGTTGCTTTGAGGTGGCACTATATACATATATTCACATTGTATAGCTCGATTCGCGTGTTGTTAAGGAAGTAGTCAAATAAAAGTTTTCCTAATCTAAACGTTTTTTGTTTTTTTTTTCAAATCACATTTATAACCTTACAGATATAACCGCCAGCTTTCTGCCAACAGCTCAGTCATCTTCTGAAACTTGGTTCAGTAGAAATGTATCGTGAATGCAGTAAAAATACAAAACGCTGATTGAACAAGAAAAATATATGCATGTTCAATGCAACTTTCTTCCACTCGACCTCACACGAGACAGAACGCGCAAATCTGTGCCTTTGTTTTTTCATGTATGTAAATTTTACTTTACCTGGACCACGTTTTCTCTCACTAGTCCAATTTTATATTCTTGATATTGGGACAAAACACATAGAAGAGCATAAACCTGTAAAATAATGTTTCTAAATGTGTATTTTCTTAAAATAAGTACAAAATTAGTTTATATTTTTTCAAGCTATATAGTGTCTAAAATTAACCTTTCCAGCTGAAAAAAAAACAATAGCAAAAGAACAACTATTACGTTATAGTTTTCTTTTTCTTTTTTATTTTTGCATCGTATGTAACACGATTTAATCAAATTAAAAGATAATCATAAACAGTTTTAAGAAAAAACGTGTAAAATATGCAACAAATTCACAAATCAAGCGAGACCTATAAATTCAAGAATATAACAGAGAATAATCTGAACGTTGATGGAATCTTTCCGTGAAAAAAAAAAAACTGAGATGAGAATTCCTACACTTAAAAATTCAGAAAGCTTTTATGGTAAATGTTACTGTAAAATGTAGCGTTTACCGTACAGAAAATTTTTACAGTGAATTGTACTGAAAAAAAATTGCGATTGCAGCGCTAATTGATCACCACGTGACTTACTGTGAGATGCAGATGACACCCTATTTCCGCTTTCCTGATGTGTCTCATCTGGTACCGTAATAGTAAAGCAGTGCGAAAAAATTAGGTCCCGGGTCGTTCATATCTCGCGCTTTTTAATTCTCGTTTTCTCTTTCGAAAATTTTACAGTAAAAAAATATTTTACGGTAAAAGTTACTGGCAACATGGACGCCAGTAACTTTTACCGTAAAATTTCAGGGAAATTTTTAACAGTGTACAAAAACTATATTATTTAGTATCGCACGTCAACTGCTGTAAAAAAATATTCCTCTTAGGGAAAATAATTTCAGAAATTTTCTAGACGAGCAAATCATTTGATTTCAAAGTAGCTAGGAGAATTCGCTTGGAATCGGCATTTGCACCAGCACTGCAGGATGTTATAAGAGAGAAAAAACACACCGTTGTGCTTTGATAGTTTCAAAAGCGGCTCATACTCAAGTCTATAAAACTTTTCCTTTACCTGTGTAATTGTAAGCTTGTAAGTTGCTTGTGCATAACTTTACGGTCAAACAACTCTATTTTCAAAAACACTGGCTTGAAGGTATACTCTCAGCACTTGAGAAGAAAAATACTATTCAGTGTTAAATATTTAGGTATGAGATTAAGGTCATGAATCAAAGTGAGCGTTCATCTACCATTGTTAGAGGCATCAACAAGGTCAATCGAAAATAACTATGTCGTCCGGTTGACTAATTAGTGTGTATAGTGTTGTTCATTAGGAAAATGATGCAGTTAAGTTTGGGCATTTCATGCAACCCTTGTTTCATTTGAAATATTTCGGTAAATAACTGATTTTTCTCTTCCCTTACCATCACCGACTGATTAAAAATGAATTATTTTTGCATATAGGATACTTAAATACCACCAATTTACAGTGTACATTTATTTTTTTCTGTGTTTCAATTGCTAATAAAGATGATTAACAAAAATAAAAACCTTAATCTCTAAAAGAATTATTTACTTACATTAACAGCACATATAAGAACATCTGTAACAAATAGAACTGCCAAAAATGGTTCAGTGATCTAGGAAAACAAAATACACGTATTTTAGCAACTTTTTTTCTAGACGTGTAATAATGCATAGGTGTAATAATATTTACAGTAAAAGAAAAATGCCATAGGAGTTTGAGGTGCAATATTAGAAGATTATTTACCAGTTATTTAATGAAATAATGAATCATAGCTCTGATTTTGAATGCATTTTGATACAAAGTGTTTTAACAGAAAATAAGACTTCTCATTTATTAAATCAATTTTAGATGAAAGTTTCAATGATTTAATAGTACTCATGGGTATGTCCTAGTACCAGATATAACCATACTTTTAGCACAAGTTCATTACATGTATCACTTATATAATACCGTAGTGTATGTATAAAAAAACAAAACCGATGAGTTTACTGATATAAAAAAATAATAATAAAATAAAACATACTATTACAAAAAATAAAAAATAATAATAAATATTTTTTGAAAATATATTTTTAACTGATAAATTCAAATATAGAGCATGGCTTTAATTTTGGATGAATTTCACCCAGAAGATTCTCAATAAAAACAAAATAAATCATTTATAAAATATGTTTTCGCTGGAATTAAACATTCTCGAAATAACACAAATCATTTGCATATCAAAGTACTGCTTATAGACAAGACTCCTTTTTGATAATTGCCACCATGTTAAAAAAACTAATGTAATTATATAGTCTCTGATATAAAACATGAAGTCGGGTACTCTTCTGATTATAAAAATAATGTATCAGTAAACTGTCAGTAGTGTTAATCAAGTTTTTAAATTTTTACTTACACAAAAAAAAAAGAATGAATGAAAAAGATACACTGATTTTTTTAATTAACTTTTTAGGAGAGATACAAATTTGACTTAAATAAATATCATGAAAGTTTGGATGCATGAGAAATAAAAGTAAAGTGTTTCTTACATTTTATCTTGCTACATCCGCTTTTGTCCGTTATTCATGTATTTTATTTCAGGGTCATTCCATTTTAAATCAACAAATGGGGTGCGCATCACCATTTTTGATTTTGATGAAAATTTGCATGTGTATTCCTTTTACTTCCCAGAGCTCAAAATAGTGTTCATTTTTTTTTTTTTTTTAATTTACCCTTTGATATATGGGCCATTTTTGTTGTTGGCACCAGCGAAAATCGGGCGTTTTGATGCTTTGTCTTGTGAACTATAACTTTTTTTCTATCAAAGATTTTGAGCTCAAATTCAGCTCATTGGAAAGCTAAGAAAAAGATCTTTTTATATATGCTATAAATAAATTTCAGATTTTAAAAAAAAATATTTATTTTTTCAATGTCAAAGTTCACGACGAAAATGACATTTTTTACTACTTTCAAACATTAAAAAACCCATGAAGGGTTCAAAGTAACAAGCCAATTTTTTCATCATATATTCATAGTCATGGTTACTTACTGTATAAAAAAAATTGGCTTGTTACTCCACCCCCTTTGTGAGATATGCCCCCCCAAAGTTGTAAATTTTTTAAAAAATCCAATTTTCAACGCTAAAAAAACGCATGTGGGGGGCAAGATAAATTTTTTTTTATTTGTGTTATTTTAAGTACTTTTTACCAGCTTTCTAATAAAACAAAAGTTGCTTTGTTATTCAAAGGCGTTTGGTAGATATAAGGGACTGAACTTTCAAAAAATTGCACAAAAACAACACGATTCTCATTTTTTTAAATCTTTTTTTTTTTTAATTTAAATGTAATTATCTACCTTATTCTTTGCCTTAAATGCTAAAAAAAGACTAAGAAGAGCAATAAAGAAACATATTTAAAGTTTAATAAGATAATTTAATATTTTTAACACCTGGGAATATAGAATACCACTAAACTTGTCTGATTTTTAAACATCTGATTGCTACCTACAACAGCACTGAGCATTTCTCAACTTGTCCAGGTTTGTTCATACCATGTGGTCATCCTTGTTCTGGCTTGCTCTCACATGTGTATCTTAGTTGTCTTTCAAATTCTGAAAGAAGTAGGTTGTTGAGCTAGTGTTTCTGCTGTAAAATCTTGTGAAGCTGATGTGATTTCTTTTTATTTCAAGTTCATTCATATTCACAGAATGTTTTGTTAAAGGTAAAAGAAGAAATTCATTAGAATCCTTAAATATAAATTTAAATTTGTCTTTCTACATGTAAACTGTGAATAAGTTATGGATAACCTTAATGCTCCATAGGAGTTGTTGAGAATGAAGATTGATTGAGAATGATTTTAAGTTACAGTAAGGCAGTCTACTGTAAATAGTATTTCGGAGTACAATTCTGTGAATATGAATGAACTTTAAATGAAAAGAAATTACATCAGCTTCACAAGATTTTATAGCAGAAACACTAGCTCAATAATCTACTTCTTTCAGAATTTGAAAGACAACTAAGACACACATGTGAGAGTAAGACAGAACAAGGATGACCACATGGTATGAACAAACCTAGATAAGTTAAGAAATGATCAGTCCTGTTTTAGGTAGCAATCAGATGTTTAAAAATCAGACAAGTTTAGTGGTATTCTATATTCCCAGGTGTTAAAAATATTAAATTATCTTATTGAACTTTAAATATGTTTTTTCATTGCTCTTCTTAGTCTTTTTTTAGCATTTAAGGCAAAGAATAAGGTATATAATTACATTTAAATAAAAAAAAGATTTAAAAAAATGAAAATAATCGTGTTGTTTTTGTGAAATTTTTTGAAAGTTCAGTCCCTTATGTCTACCAAACGCCTTTGAATAACAAAGCAACTCTTGTTTTATTAGAAAGCTGGTAAAAAGTACTTAAAATACCACAACTAAAAAAATTTTTATCTTGCCCCCCACAAGCATTTTTTTAGCGTTGAAAATTGGATTTTTTAAAAAATGTACAACTTTAGGGGGACATATCTCATAAAAAGGGGAAGAGTAACAAGCCAATTTTTTTTATACAGTAAGTAACCATGACTATGCATATATGATGAAAAAATTGGCTTGTTACTTTGAACCCTTCATGGGTTTTTTAATGCTCGAAAGTAGTAAAAAGTGTCATTTTCGTCGTGAACTTTGACCTTGAAAAAATAAATATTTTTTTTAAAATCTGAAATTTATTTATAGCATATATAAAAAGATCTTTTTCTTAGCTTTCCAATGAGCTGTATTTGAGCTCAAAATCTTTGATAGAAAAAAAGTTATAGTTCACAAGACAAAGCATCAAAACGCCCGATTTTCGCTGGTGCCAACAACAAAAATGGCCCATATATCAAAGGGTAAATTTTTTAAAAATAAAATGAACACTATTTTGAGCTCTGGGAAGTAAAAGGAATACACATGCAAATTTTCATCAAAATCAAAAATGGTGATGCGACAACCTTTTTGAAAATTTGTTTGATTTAAAATGGAATGACCCTTCAATAAACCATTTTACATTATATAGTTCGGTTCGATGGTAAATAATGTTTATATAATCGCAAATGCAAAAAATTGATATTAGTTTTAATGTGATTATATACAACAAATAATCATGAACTCAAATGAAGTAAATTAAATAAAGCAAATCGATCACATATTTTGTTTGAAAATATTTATGCATAACAAGATTTTTTGCGATCGAAAATAAAAATTCTCCCTGATTTCACAAGAACTTGTTGTCTTTCTTCATGAAAAAATATTAATGGAGACAATTTTTTTATTTATGATTGAGCAGTGATATGAATATTTTTTTATAATAATACTTACAGCATCTCTTATGAGATAAAATGATACCATGACATCTATTAGTGTTGTCATGGCAACTGCTACCGTCCAAGGCAGTAGGAGATATCTATTGTCCTACAAGTGTAAAAAACACAATAAGTGACCTTTAACATGATTTGCTAAAAATAAATTACGGAAATTTATTAATTTATATTAAAAACTTAAAACATCAAGGCATGTTTAATAGAAACTAGAGCTATGTTTCAGAAGAAGTTTTTAAGTTATATATTTGTTCTTTATTGGTTTGGAATGCATTGTCTTTCACTATCAAACTAATTCTAACATACAGTTGCCCGTCACATAGTAAAATTGTTTGACAAAGATCTACAGTACATTGTACTTTAATGGGAAAATCATATTTTAGCGACTGTGAACAAAAATGGCTAAAATGCATTAATTTAAATTTTAAAACATAACCAAATATTTTATAGAGCATCTGAATCACCTGTCTCTCATTAAATACACAAAAACACTTCTGAAAGATAAATAACATATTTAAGCATTGAAATCCCAGCGTTAACCCAAAATTAAATTCGTAAGTATTAACTTGAATAGGATGAAAACAAAACTTAGGCTACAAAAGCTAATAGTAATTTTTACTGAAAATAAAGAGATTTGTTAGATGGAAGTATTTTCACAGTACAACGTACGTACAGCAAAATAATGTAATAAATTAAAATCTGACAATGGTGGTCAAATACATAATTTAATCATCAAGAATAACAAATCTCAGTTCATAACTTCGACAAAAATAGAACGAGAAACGCATTTTCTTTGACTTGGTTTTAGCACCGAAATTGCCTAAGGGTGATTCCACGGTCACGTGTGGGATATTCACACGAAATTTTCACTTCATGTATGTATACGAATAATTTATGGCTTCAGGTTAAAACTTTTCGAGCCTGGGGAAAGTACATTGTGCATGTGATTTGTTAAACAAAAAAAAAAATTCCTAATATCTTTTTAATTGGTGCTTTTCATTAAAGTATTACTGTCACGTGTGGGACAAGCGTTTGGACATCAGTTTTTACACTTCACAACTCTAGTGAAAATTCCTGCGAATCTGTTATATTCTGGCAGCACCAAATTTTTAAACATACAGTATGACTTCCTACTAATAATGTTTTGAAGTGTTAGCTTTAAAAAGTAAACATATACTACATTTGTAACTATTTTAGTAACTTTCATGTGTGGGACATAAATGTCACGTGTGGGACATCTTGCGATTTTCTCCCTATTGAATGACTGAAAACAGTTACTAATTAATGTGTAAAACATAATTTATGGTCCAAACAAGAAAATATCTACCTTTATAAAAAAAAAACATTAAAAAAATAATATTTCATCAAGTAATATACTGAAAGATCGAATTTTAACAAAATAAAGAATGCAAAGTAGATATCAGCAGGTGTTTTACTGATAGTCTTTAAAAATGAAATGTAAGTACTTCTAAATCTCCGTAAATTTATAGCAACGTCTCATTTTACCAGAAATTGATGGAGAAATAATTTTAACAATATCTTTTCTTAAGTAAGCAGTTTTGTTTCGTCGTGTAGGTCATTTAAAACAAACTGGAAGTTTTGATATCTCCATTATATTTATAAAACATGCGTTACTTTCTAAACTTTTTAAAAATTTTCCCTGGATATGACTTCCCTTTCTAGTAAACAACAACCCATTTTAGTTCTTGCTTTGGAATTAATTTCGTGCAACTGTTCGATTGAAATGTGAAGGTCTCTCCGGAAAGGCGTTGTGTTCTGCATGTTAGCTTTTGCAATAAATTTCATGGAAGCTAAATATGCTTCTAATGCTTGTAAATGTTTTTCCAGTGATTTTTGCTGCGCACTTTTCCGTCAATTTACTCTTTTCTATCTGGCTATTTCAAGAAAAACAGGACGTTTCACAATCCGAAAGAAATCCTGTTTTGAAATGGTATTAGATACTAATTTTACTTTTGAAGCTTCAAATCATATGTACTATCGAATCTCGTCGACTCGAAGTCCTAAGGGACCGGCTTAAAGTTTCGAGTTATTGGAAGTGTTTAGTCTTCTGAAAGTTTTGGGAACCAAGAGATGAAAGAATATTCAAGTTATGAGGCCTCGAGTTATCGAGACTTGACTGTAATTAAGAATAACGTTTCAGTACTTTCGTTTTTTGAGTGGCAACATGCTTTCAAAGATGGCCGACACGAGCTGAATGACGGGGAGTAGAAATATGCTCATTTCAAATTAAGTTTACTGTGGTTCTATATCAATTCGGGTATTTCTACTGTTTTAGTTTGAAAAAAAAAATAATATTTTTTCATTTCATGCCTTATTTTAAGCATTTGTCTGCAGTACAAGTTACATCCTTTTGAAAACTACGATACTAGATAAATACATAAATACTAGGGTGAGTCGAAAAAAATCGATTTTTTTATTTCGAAATCGCATTACCTCTCAAAAGTTGTGGTCTAGTATCCACAACTTGGGAAAAATAAGAAAAAAATTCTAAGTTTACGTCTTCGGTTCGCGCATGAGGCTCAAAGTTGGAAAAATTATGTTAAAAATGGAAATTTTCAAAAGGAAAAACGGAAAAAAAATGTAACTTTTTATAATGCAACTGCCATAAGCTGTAAATATTTTGTGCATTTTTAATCTAAAAAAATATTTTATAGCTTTTACATACGATCATTGGTTTGCACATCAGCCTTAAATTGGGCTAAAATCGCCTACAATGTCAAATTTCAAAAATATCGATTTTTTTAATTTCAAAATCGCATTACCTCTCAAAAATTGTGGTTTGGTATCTAAAATTTGGGAAAAATAGTACCGTAAATCAGGGTTACTTGGACCCAGAAGAGGGCTACTTGAGCCCACAGTAAAATGATAAAATCTGGGTTTGGTACTAGCGTTAGAGACTGCAGAGGGCTTCTACCTAGTGGAGAAACGAGGAACTACGTGCAAGTCTTCAACTAGTAGGTACCAAACCTAGATTTTATCATTTTATTGTAGTGGGCTCAAGTAACCCCCTAGGGTCCAAGTAACCCTAATTTACGGTAAAAAAAAAAAAAAAAAATCTAAGTTGACTCCTTCGGTTCGCGCATGAGGCTCAAAGTTGGAAAATATATGCTAAAAATGGAAATTTTCAAAAAATAATTTGAAAAAAAAGTACGTGTTTTCTATCGAATCTGATTTACATTGTTAGTAGATAACATAATTTGAACCGAAAAATATACATAACCACTTTTAGAAGATACATTCTGTTTGTGCATAAGGCTCAAAATATGAAAAAAAAAAAAAAAAAAAGTCAAAAACTGAACCAGAACGCACTACGTCGGCACTGTGCCGGTATATTTTTATTCTACAGCCGACTTGTCTAGACAATACACATATTATAGGAGAAGTCCCTGCAGTCTGCACTCCCTTAGGTTGTCCCTTAGTCAGCTAGACCCGCCAAACAAACAGTGTCTTTAATTAGCAACTGAAAGTGGATCAAAAAGTACAGCGTGTTTAGCTTTGGGTGAGTTTTTTTTGTAACTTTATAGCATATTTTTATGCTCAAGTTTTGTTATATTGTTCTCCGTTCTCCGACTAATAAATAATGGAACCCCGGAAAACTTCTAAACGTTTAATTGTTTGTCCGTTTTTTGTTGCACCGAAAGAGTTAAGTCAAAGTGTTTTACCCACATGTGCATGTATTGTTAACTTGTTTTGAAGAAAAATCGCAATCTGTAAAAGGCGAACCTTTTTCAAGGATTTCAGATTGCATATCTGCTTAAATAGAAGAAATTTACTGCAAAGCTTCTATACCAATGTACAGCGGTAATACCAATGTGCGTTCTATACCAATGTACAGATGTATAGTGTACATCTACAAGAGATTGGTTTTTTAGCACAAGAACACGAAAAATGCATTGCACACTTGAAAGAAGCAACGTCAAAAAGTTTAGACTTCGCTTAACAAAATGATTGAGTTTTGTCTTTATCACGACTAAATGACTTTCTCAAAGTGTAGTATTATGGTAATCCTTTATCAATTTTACAATACGTACATGACTGACCGTTGGTATAGAAGCTTTGCAGTAAATTTCTTCTATGAGCTATGCAATCGGAAATCCTTGAAAAAGATTCGCCTTTTACAGATTGCGATTTTTCTTCAAAGCAAGCTAACAACACATCTGCACATGTGGTTAAAACACTTTGACTTAACCCTTTCGGTACACCAAAAAACGGACAAATAATTAAACGTTTAGAAGTTTTCCGGGGTTCCATTATTTATTATTCGGAGAACGGAGAACAGTATAACAAAACTTGAGCATAAAAATATGCTATAAAGTTATAAAAAAAAACTCACCCAAAGCTAAACACGCTGCACTTTTTGATTCACTTTCAGTTGCTAATTAAAGATGCTGTTTGTTAGACGGGTCTAGCTGACTAAGTGACAACCAAAGGGAGTGCAGACTGCAGGGACTTTGAACTGTCTCCTAGAATATGTGTAATGTCTAGAAAAGTCGGCTGTAGAACAAAAATATACCGGCACAGCGCCGATATAGTGCGTTCTGATTCAGTTTTTGATATTTTTTTGCATATCTTGAGCCTTATGCACAAACAGAATGTATCTTCTAAAAGTTATATATATTTTTTTGGGTTCAACTTATGTTATCTACTAACAATTTAAAGCAGTTTCGATAGAAAAAAAATTACTTTTTTTTTTTCAAATTATTTTTTGAAAATTTCCATTTTTAGCATAGATTTTCCAACTTTGAGCCTCATGCGCGAACCGAAGTAGTCAACTTAGATTTTTTATTTATTTTTCCCAAATTTTGGATACCAAACCACAACTTTCGAGAGGTAATGCGATTTTGAAATAAAAAAAATCGATATTTTCAAAATTTGACATTGTAGGCGATTTTAGCCCAATTTAAGGCTGATGTGCAAACTAAAGATCGTATGTAAAAGCTATAAAATATTTTTTTAGATTAAAAATGCACAAAATATTTGCAGCTTATGGTATTTGCATTATAAAAAGTTAAAGTTTTTTTTTTCTTTTTCTTTTTGAAAATTTCCATTTTTAACATATTTTTTCCAACTTTGAGCCTCATGCGCGAACCGAAGACGTCAACTTAGAATTTTTTTCTTATTTTTCCCAAGTTGTGGATACTAAACCACAACTTTTGAGAGGCAATGCGATTTCGAAATAAAAAAATCGATTTTTTCGACTCACCCTAATAAATACCCAAATCGATACCGTCAAGCTTATAACCCGCCTTTTCTTGTGTCGGGGGTGTAAAGTACCTCTACATACTAAACAAAAGATAGCACATAAAAAAATCAATAATACTCATGTTTTTTTGCTCTGAACTACTTTTGTTCAAAATGTCCTGAGCGTGGCGTCACGTGTGGGATAACTTTAATTACCTTATAACTTATTACTAAATTGAAATTTTTTCAGATGATTTTCAGAAATGCTTACACATATTAAGGTTACTTATAATCTGTAACCATTTCCAGTTTCAGTTTCTATTTTAGCAGTAATTTTAAAATATACAAGTATTGTGTCACTTGTGGAACATCAATTTACGTTAAGTTTAGTATGTAATACAACAACTTTTACTTCAGTAAAATACTGAAAATGTGATATAAAAGGAAAAAGGCACTCACCCTTTTGTAAAATAAAAAATCTGAAACATTCAACTTAATATGAAAACAAAGTAAAAGAACATTGAAACGAGCATGTTTTCACTCTACAGCATTCAGCTGGTGTCAGCCATCTTTGAAGCCCTGTTACCACTCAAAAAATGAAAATACTAGAAAATTATTCCCGGATCTATATGATTTTAAGTTTCAAAAAAAAGTAGCACCTTATATTCGTTCAAAAAGGAAATTTTTTTAGGTTGTGAAAGGTCTGATTTTCCGTGGAATGGCCCCTAAACACAAGTTAAAACAGAAAACTAGGGAAAAAACTGAGCAGCTGAAGAATTCAAATGAAAAAAAAATATCCATATTATTAATCAGATGGTTTTAAAGCTTTTCAACGTTATACTACAAAGTTGCATCAAATCCCAGCAAAAAATGGAAATAATTGATTTTTCCAACTATTTCCTCTGTTGTAAAGACCCAGTTGCTCCTAAATATCCATCTACAAAAACTTTCACGTGTACTAGCCCTCTAATAAGTTGGAAAACTGTTTCTTAGTTGCTCATTTCCGCTAACGATTACTTGAATGTCTATGAATATTATCTGCTCTAAAATTTTATATCTTAGCATATGTACGATTTCAGAGAGTATAAATCTCATTTTCCATGATATAATCTAGAAATTTACCTTATATAATCCTACGATTAATATAATGGAGCAAATGATGCATACAGCAGATAAAACCACCATCACTAAACAAAATCCGAACATCGCTGGAAAAAAAACACACCAAGATTAATATGGTATAAAAAACAATAACATGTTAAATGTATATATTAATTTTTCAACACTTTGAATTCTTCACTTTGTACATTCCTTAATCATTAATTATCATTTTTGTTTAATTATAAGATTTCTTAAGAAACAAAATCTTAAAGATATTGACATAAATACCGTGAGAAATAAAAGCGCATTATCTGCAAATTTTTCATTTATCATTAAAAAAATATTTTAAACATTTTTTTCATCTATTTTGCTTTAGCTTTACTGTACAAACTTGTTTATTTGAGTTCTCTGAAAATAAAGCTCAAGAAAAAACGTCAAATTCAAACATTTTCCTGTCGTTAGCATGGAATCCGAAACGCGATTGTTTAAACATCTCAAAATCTCATTTCTGCTGCCCTTTGCCTTCCTACGACAGTATATTACGTCAAACCTTAACCACGCGTTTTAACACTATTGAAGTATTTTTTCCTCCTTTCGAATTTAGATCTCAGAGTTTCTGTCGAATTTTACTAAACTTTTAAAATCTTGATGTCATGCAAGAGAATCATTATACTATAATTTAATATAAATGTATTGAAAATATGATGATAATGAACATTTCAAGCAATTTATTTCTCGTGGTGGATGAGCGAAATATAGCAATTTATAACTTTAAATTTCGCAACTTAATATATTCGGAAACATTAAAAACAATTACAGTTGAATATTGTCAAAACTTAAAAAGATATTAGCAACCTATTAAAGCAAAATTTAATTGATCTCGGTTAGGCGACGACTCTTGAGCGACCTATCGTGAATAAGCAACACTTGCCTGCAATTGTTTACTAAGATTCGTGGTAAAAACAGATTGTTTGTGAACAATCCCCTCACATAATCATTGAAGTACAGCTCATTAAATCACCGATATCTATCTAATTGTTTAAGTTATTTAGCTGAAAGTATTTTTAGCTGAAAGCATACCTATTGTGTGACAAAAGTACAGAAAAATTTATTCTTATTTCTCGAGATTTTTTAGAAACATGATTTTTTGTTCTTGTTCTGTGAATTTACGTTCATAATGTTTAGGAGTTGTGTTTTGTGAGGTTTTTTTTATTAAAGTAAACTGAAACTTTGAAGATTAACTAATGCACTTTATTGTTTGATTAACAACAAAGATTTATTATCGTGGACACTTTGAAGCACACCTTGCCAATCCCTAACGCACCCCAAGGTGCCACAACACCCACTTTGGAAATTCCTGGGCTCTAATCATTCTAATATACATATGTTCAAAAACTATTCTTAAATTTTAATCTTTAACGGAATGCATTTAGAGGAAAATTAAAAGTCCTAAACAGTTTTTAACCGTAGTATAATATTTACTGTCACATGTAAATAAAACAATGTAATGAGTATTGATATAGTATGTTTAAGTAGTAATAAATTCCGCTATAATATTTGTATCTCTTTAAAAATATCATAAACTGTATGATAAAATATTGCAATCTCTTATTAAACTGGTTTTATTCAACCTGATTCTATTTAACAACCAGCGTAACTATTAAATACGTTCTTTTATGGATTTTTAATATATCTGTTTCATCGAAAGAGTATAAAAATAGAATAATAAATTTGGAAGTGAAGTGCATATTAACGCAAGTATAATTTTTACGAGATTAAAAATTATCTGGTGTAAAATCTTAAGTTACCGCTTCATGTTGCGAAAGGAAATCCGTTATGTTTATGGATAAGGTATTTTAAGGATTATAAGCATATGTTTTACCAATACATTTGATGTGTTTTTGCCTAAAAACATTACGGAATCTGTATTTATGTTTGATAATCAGCGTCTTTTCACAGATTTACAATCCTGTTATCTTAACCGTTATTGTGTACTTTTCCCTTTAGGACGTGTGTTCTAAATTGGTTGTTTCCAATTACTTCATTCTCGATTATTAAGTGCTAGTTTAAATAAATTGCATAAATCTACCTTTTATCCAAACTTCATTCTTTCAACTACTGTTATTCAGAGTGATTTTGAACAATGTTTTTTTTTTTTCTGTTCTAAAATTTTTGTATATTAAAATTAAGAGAAAAAAAAAATTAAAGAAGCAGTGCTGCACTCTACTGGCAAGGTTATGAAATACGTTTTCAACTCTTTCTTGCACAAAAAACGTGGCAGTATTGTATACAATCAAATGCATTGCTCAATCTTTGCTAATATGTTGTCTGGAAGCTACTTTTGCAGTTGCTGAAATTGCCCTTGAAAATGGGGAGGGGGCATTCACGCATTTATTTCTTTGGTTTTAATGTTGCGCTAGGTTTATAAAAATAATTAATTTTGTGTCCCACCTCTGACATGACTCCGAATTACCAGAAATGACACGATCTTAAAAGTATTCATTTTAAATGAATTTTGTAATATTTTTTATCCTTAATTTTGATAATAATATAATATGTTAGGAGTTTTTCTTCCGCTTCATACGAAAACGTACAATAAAACCATTAAACTATGAGTGGCTTAGTCTAAAATACTAAAGATTAGAGCTCAGCGTTACCCTGAATGACTGTTTTAGAATTAACTCTTTGAAAGCTTTAGTTTTTATAAGAGTATTTTTACTCAGATATTTTTCAAATAACATAGCATCATGACAAAATTTAACATTCCTTTCATAACATCCATCAGTAAATATTGAGCGACAGCCCTTTAGGAGTGCATCAATTTTCCAATTAGAAGTCACTATAATTAAATATTTTTGATTAAATCTTTGAATTTTATTCTGTTTAAAAAATAACCAATTTTTCTTTACTAGATTTAACGAGGCGACGTCTGGGCCTTTTTTTTTTCTTTTAGGGGCTAAGCTGTCTTTAATCCGCTTATTCGTAAATACGAGAAAATAATTGTCAGTTTAGTGAAATATGTCAGTAAACTTTTTTGTTTAAAAAAAATATCACTGCTACTTTTATTAATGTGAAAAATGAACGCTTCTCATAGCCAACAATTTACAAATAAAATCCTTCATTTGTATTGTGAGAATATATTACTTTAATTATTATGTTTTGCAATATGAATAGTTAAAAATAGTACTTAAGCCGTTCGTTTTTTAGTGCCATGCATTTTAATGAAACGATATGCTAGCGTATTTTTTATTTTATGTTAAAATAAAACACAATTGGATTTGCTTTCACAGTTATAAATGCTGGATAAATGCTGGTTGCATTAGGTATAGGACATAATAATAGGAGTACCTGTGAAAAATGAAACCGTTCTTTGACGGTCCATAAAACGACTTTCACGTGTCGCAACAACGTGCCACCTACTAACGGTGACAGAGAAGGTATCAGCCAAGCATTTAGCAGTGTGAGTGTTGGATTAGAAAATTTTGTTCCTAGCAAATCAAAGATCATGCTAGTATGCACAAACCTAGGTAGGGTGTCTTCTGAGAAGCACAACAACGGGCGAAAGTCAAAGTTGAATGACCTTAACAGACTGGTGTTGAAAAGGATTGTCACATTAAAAAACAATACTGCACTGTTACAAATATCTGAGATGAGAACCCACCTTCAAACTCCGTATATGCGAAAACTATTTGATACTAATGACATGCTGCGCAAATTCATAGCAGAGTAGCTATTCCGAAACCGCTAGTGTTTGAGCGGAATGCTATGAAAAAACGACAAGGGTGCTGAGACCCTCTAAACTGAACAAAACTTCAATGGAAACAAGGCATATAGTCTGATGAGTCTGATTGTTTATATTACTTCAGGCCACCGGGCTTGCATTCGTCTGAGGAACACTGACAAAAACATTTAATATTGACAGTCTGACTTCAACTGTGAAAAATGGAGGGGATTCTATGATAGTGTAGGGCACAATATCTTCCCAGGGATTTGAGCCGTTGGTTGTCTGATTGAAGTTATCACAGGCGACTTTTTTTGCATGTGTGTCGAACTTTGTCAAAGCATTTCAGTATTATATACGTAGTAGATCATCTTAAACCAGGAGAACGTCCTGTATTCCAAAATGAAAACGCTCACGTTAACACATCTCGCTATGTTCAAACTTTACTACATGAGCTTGATGATAAAGTGGATTAGCTAACGGTGGGCTCCCCAGTCACCTGATCGGAACTTCATTGAGTCTTTGTGGGTTTTTCTGGAAAACGTCTGTTCTCGGTTTCATCCTCCAAGCACACAATCTGATCTCAAAAAGTCTTAGCAGGAAGAATGTGTGCGAATCCTAATACACTTCATTTAAAATTTTTATCTGTTAATCCCACATCGAATGTGAGCTTTTATCCAGTCAAAAAGTGTCTCAAACACTTAGGGGAGAGTGGTAATGAATGGGCCATGGCGATGAATGGGCCACTAACAAAATATGAAAAAGTATTTGCATGAATTTTTTTTGATGCCACCAATAGATGTAGCTATTTGTTCTACTAAACTCATCCAATTTTCATCCCTTTGCGCTGAGCCATTTTCAAACTAGAGTGGCATGGTCAAGAATCTGGCTGAAAAGTAAGTTTTTTCCTTTTTAGTAAAACATTTCCTAGCTAAAATGTACCAAGTATTTCACTGCATACATATGTATAAGCTGGTCTTTCCATATCTATAAACTAATCTTAAGATGTATTTTGGTGTTATCTAAATTCAATGTACTCAAAAAACCTAAATGTATTCCAAAAGTATAGGTGGGGCTGAATGGGCCACTATGTCATGGTAATGAATGGGCCACCTAAATATTGTTTTTCTTCCTTTTCTTTGGATTTTCGCATTAATATGAAACACAACTGACTGTCATAGATAGATTAAGATTACTGTCGTCAAAATAGGTTTGTAGTAACTTCTAAATATAATTTGCAGATCTATATTATATTCCTATAGTACAATAGACCTCTGGTCGCAGTGCGTGGCTTGAAAAAGCCCCCTCTCTCCTTCATATTATATTCCTCACAGTACAATTTCATTTTCTTTCTTGGTAACTTAAGTTAGATATTTCTTATTCCCGATGTCTAGTAAATTAAAAAAAAAATTTGAATTTTGACAAGTTTGAAAATGAAGATGAAGTTTTTGAAAGTGATTTTTAATATTATTTTTGAAATATATAAATTTTGTTAAATCATAGTGTGTATTATCTGTTATTTTTTTATATATATTTGATGTTATTTATTTCTTACAATCTCATTATTTAGTCATTTTTCTGCTACAATTGGTATGCATCAGTTTTATTTTAATTGCATCAGTTTTGATGTTTATATAATTTTAAATCAGTATGATTTTGTATCATCATATCAAGTGCCACATTTATTTTGTCATGTTCAGCAAACAAAAGATTAAATCCACATGTTTTCATTGAATTTATTTAGTGGCCCATTCATTACCTTCGATGGCCCATTCAACCCCATAGGTGGGGTTGAATGGGCCAAATTTCAAAATTTTTATTTTTTATTATAATTCATTATAGACAGGTGCTAATCCAACTTCTATGGCTTTTTTAGATAGCCAGATAAGTAAAGTAACTAAAACACCAATTTAGAGTTAAAACAAAGTGTTAGAAAAAATTACAAAAATTCAAAACAAAAAAGTGGCCCATTCATTACCACTCTCCCCTACTATTAAAATAAGTCATTTTTTTTATTGCTGCTCCTATTATTTTTTCCTATACCTGTATGTATGTGTGTTTGTGTGTACATCGGAAAAATTCACATATCTGTCGCTACAAAAACATATAAGTGATAAATGAATATAGAAATGGTTCTTTAAATTATTTAAACAAAAAACACTTTTCCTATTTTGTTTAAGCCATTTAAAGGACCAATTTTTAACTCTCTGACGGTTTCAGGTTGTTAGACTTCCTTAGAAATGCACTCTCAAAACTGTAAAAGAAATGCATTTGCGCAAAAATTTGGATTTGTAGATACCTACTTTTATAGCTACTCGTCTCATTTGTAGAACTGCCGGTGAGCATAACATATCTCAGTAATACAGCTACAAATCCAATACAGAATTCAGTTGCGGTTGTTCCTTGAGTTATAAAATATTAGTTAAAGGTGAGGATTTGGGGGGGGGGGGGATTGACTACCTAATCTAAAAGAATTTAAGTGTAATAAATCGGCATAGAGGATCCAGAGGAAATTGTTTTTATAGAAAAAGTTGTAGAGATCACCAGGGTTGCCGTTGACAGCTTCGGGACATTTAAGGCCTTTGCACTTACTTCATGGACACGACATCATCATCATAATTACATAATTTACAATTTCAATACAAATTATTTGTAAGTTTAATTTAAACTGCTTATTGTGTATTAGATGATGTTACAGCGTATCAATGCAATTAAACAAAAATACTCTTTTATTTTTTTCTATTTTTTGTAATTTTTCCCGAGTTAATGTGATTTGTCTCATCGTGATATAAGACTACACTCAAGAATACGATGAAATAATGCCAAAATTTAAGAGATTTTAAAATACTTACATGAATAACTTGATACTGTTTGTGCATGACATACTCCCGCAATAAAAAGAGCAGTATAAAAAATCTGTAAAAAGAAAAAAAAATCAGTTATCGTCATTAAACATTGATAAGTATAAATTTACAGTAAAAAGTATACTAAACATTCAATTATTAGTACAATCTTTTAATGAGAGCACACACACAAGTACTGGTTTCGAAGTTTTTTTTTTCATTTTTCACCTAATATATTTAAACAAACCAACCTTTACGCATTTGGTTCCTTAAAAATACACATGGGAGTTGAGCTGTAAATATTGTGGTCCTTTTCGTTTAAAATGCACTACATTAAGTTTAAGAGTACATTTATTATTACCCTACTTTAAGCAAACGTTTTTAAAATAGAAAAGGATCAATATCATCATTTAAGCATGGTAGATTCAAGACATGGTCTTCCATTTACGGGAAATCTGCCACGGTAACAAATCACTATAGCTTGGTACATTGAAAATTCATTACATTAAGCAGGATATTCCTTACACCAATAGTCTATTAAGCAGCTTGGACTGTGTTTGTTCCCAATCCTTTGCTATACTTTTTAAGATCAATGACTCTCACTTAGCAAGGAGCTCTAACATCACATTATTGACATTATCATACATCATCACTTTGCTTTAAGGAGCATTATTCCACATATTCAAGTGTTATTTTCTGTAACAAACAGAAGTATTCAGTTTGTTTATTTTGCACACGTGCTGAATCTTTTAACAGCAATATTATTCGTCTTTTATTTTGATATTTTATTGCTTGTTATATTTGCTATTTTGTAGCATTTTATCGCTGTTTTATAGCTTGATAAGTAGTAAATTGGGACTCAGTTTCAACAAATTCAAGATCTAAAATAATGTTTTAAATAAAATAAATGAAATAAAATAAAGAAATATCTCTGCGCTTAACAATATTGTCGAATATATAATGTTGAAAATCCCAAATGCGCAGGGAATACTTCATATGTGTGTTGGTATTACAAGTAATACCTTTTTCATTGCAAAAATGTGAACTCATGGATGAAAGACATCTGACAAAAGTTTCAAAGTTGTATTTTTACGTTTATTTAACGTTTTCACTTATTAAGATATCCATGATTATCCCACCCATACTTTTGGAAACTAATATATTTTGCATATTTATTCATATATAAACCACAGACACAGAAAATAGAAACGCAAGACGCTTGTTTCTATTTTTATACTATTTAAACTTTGAGTATTCTGAGATAACATTGAAAACTAAATTTACTTATTTTCTTATTGAAATATATAAGTACAATAATTCTAATCCACTTCTTTCGTTCAAGTCTATATGACAGCTTAATGGCGCGTTGGAAGTCTGACTGCTAAAATGTTACCTCATTAGTCTCAAAGGATAATCACATTATAAATTTGCACACCACTGCGGAATTCATTTTGGAGACTAAGTTCTTTAGTTTAGAGAGCGAATTTTAGTTTCAGGTTTGGGGAAAGTATTCTGAAACGTTATTGGCATTTCCGTAGGGAATGAGATTAAAATCTCTGATGTCTATTATAGTGAAATACTCTTTACTACTGAAGTTTTAATGTTAGAGAAATATTTCGAATCAGACTTATTTCTTTCTTACCTAGAAAACAGAAAGTGTTCTGCAGTTCGGTTTTAGTTGATTCATAAATATCGTATTTTAAATTAATCCACAATGTGACCCTAAATATTATTTTAGTTTTAGAGCATTGAATTTCTTCAAGGTAAGAAAAAACAGTTTTTAAGGTCAGTATAGTTTCCAATTAATAAAGAATGATTTTCACATTTTCCCCAATGGTGGGGCAAATAAACAAGCAGAGAACAAAAACATACAAACACATGAAAATATATGAAGAAGAAACCAGAAGAGAGAAGAAGACCAAAGTAATTGTCTCAGTAAATTACTTGCATGCTAAGACCTCGGACACTTGAAGCGATAAGTTGGTTTAATTCGCAAATTTGGCAAAAGGGATGATCATACACCCCTATTTTGTATAACTGTTCACTAGGGGTGCGACATCGAAGGCAAAACATCGATGTTTCAAGACATCGATGTTGGAAAATAAGGACATCGATGTTATTGATACATCGACCAAAAAACATCGATGTTTTCAAACATCGATCTTTTTTCTTTAATTTCTTACACATTTTAATGTAGTTATTAATCAGTTACTCCCCATTACAAGCGCCTCTTTATATCACTCAATTAGATACATCTTTTGTCTCCTGGAAAAACATCAACCGTAAGATAACGATGTCAGTTAAGAAAACTTTTTTCAGCGAGATATATACTGCAACTGTTGATTAACTGTATAACTTTTTTTGTCGCATATTTTTATAAAACTTTTTTTTTTGCTGAAATGTAAAACATCATCGAAAAAAATATCAAATGCAAAACAACGATGTTTAAAAATCATTGACTGTAAATCATCGTTAGTTATTAAAAAAAAACTTTAATTGCAACTAGTGGTTAAAGAAAGATGAATCATTTTTATCGCATATTTTTATTATTTTTTGTTGAAATGTAAAAAGGACATCGAAAGAAGAAAAAAAAACGCGAAAGCAAATTTGAGATGTTTCAGAAACATCGAAAGCAAAACATTGATAATAATTATAGAATTTTTTTCCCAATGAGGTTAATATTGCAACTTTTGATTAAAGATGAAAACTTTTTAATAAGTATGCTTATCGTATATTTTTCTTTGGCTTTCTTTGCTGGAATATAAAACATCGACATCGAAAGCAACATCGAACCCAAAACATCGATGTTGGAAAAACATCGACCCTCAAACATCGATGGTAAAAACATCGATGTTCTTACAAAAACATCGATGTTTCCAAAACATCGACATCGATGTCGCAGCCCTACTATACACCCAAGTAATCATGGCGGGAAAAGATTGCTGCATCACGGTGTGGCTTATCTGGTATTGTGACCAGTCCTGCAACTCTACTTTTTTTCTTTAATTACCTCCCTTAGTTTTGATTAACTATTTTCCACTTTATTTTTTTTATAGTGTTACAAAATGATATGACAGGCCAGAGTGATTTATTTGGAGTACATGGGTATCCTTAAATGCCGGATAATTGGCTTGTTTATTGTTGTAAATACCACTGTTTGGCATCCACTGGAGAACTACTCTTTCGTTTTATTGCACCAGGAGAGAGATGAGTTCCGGCCGTTTGAATTATTTCATTTGAAATGGGATTTCTTTCCCGGTAAACTAATTACTTGAATCGCAACCAGGGAATCTCGCCATCAAAAGACATACCGAGACCCCCAATAGACGAGTAAAATTAAAGCAAATTCCAAAATACTCCGTTGCCTGCTGACATTGTAAAGTTAGAGTAAAATACTTCTATAAAATATGTAGCCAACCGTGCTCTGGATAATCACTATATGTGATCTCCAACTGCAAGTACCACAAAGTTTCATAATAAGCATAGCTTCAAAAACTTACTTTTTATTCAAAAAAGTAAAAATTAATTTGAAACTAACGTACAGGAAATAAACTGAACTGCTTTTTTTAATTCTTAAATCCCTTTTTTTGGTAACAAAACATCTACTTCATTCGTAAAACGTGATTATAATCAATCTTTAACCTAAATTCCCGAAATATATTTTTGTACACGAAAAGAGGTTAATATTGTATGCTTTAAAAATATATACTAGTATCCCAAGTAGCATCAACTCATCGGATTTTGCTCAGCCGATCATCGAACTCCTCGTAAACTGATCCCGTAACGCACGATGGCATCGTTCCGATCAGTATCCGAGCACGGTTTTCGATGAGCTACTTTTCATCGGAAAGCGATATATCCTTCCGGTCAACTTTCCCGATGAAACTAAGCAGAGCATCCAAAATTGATCCTAAATTCATCGGCACAGGACTGCACTGCTCGTAAAGTGCTCAAAATTTCATCGTATATCGAGAAAAACTCATCCGATGTTGCTGCTCGTATTCTGTTTGGCCAATGAGACATATTGGAGCAATTCCCGATGAGAAATCATCAGAACCGATCATCGGCCGATGAGAATTTCATCGGGTTTCGATGAATGTCCGATCATCGGCCGATGAGATTATTCTGCTAGGGATAGTTACTATAAGACTTACGTATTTATATGTATAACCTAGTATTTTAATTAAATGTCTTTAACTGTTCCCATAAAGAGCAACAGCGTATCTTGGAGAAACGTGTTCAAAGCGCGTCAAATACTTTTCACCTCTGCTTTAACCCTTCACTGCACGATTTTTTATATTTTCATGAAAAAAATCATTTATTACCTTTTAAATAGCCCTGAGTTCAGGAAAAATGAAGAAAAAAATTAATCTTAAAAATGTGCACCAAAAATGATGCTTTAATTGTTTGTTCTATATATGGCACAAAGCACATATCATATGCTTTGTATACCGATAAGTGTAATAATCTACAATGTGTTTTGTGCCATAAGTGGTATAAACAAATTTTCCACTAAGTGTATTTAAACATTTTTAGAACAAAGGAAATAACGACTAAGCACACTTCTAACTGAAATGCAGATACTCTTTCTTTCAAAAGCAAGAACTGTAATACCTAGACTAGTGCAACTAACTAGTGCATAAAAATCACACTAAACTGTTATAGCAATGTTCCAGAAGGGGCACAAAGCTCAGTTTAACTGCATTTAAAAATCATAGGAATATATGAGGGTTTATTTGGTTTGTGCCAGATCTGGCACACCGTGCAGTGAAGGGTTAAAATTCCAGTGATCCATACCACTGAGGGTGGAAGAGCTTTGAAGACTCAATATTCTGACTGGGTTCCGTTATTTTTACACAGTCATTACTAAACTAATATCACTTTAGGTTGAAATTTCAACCAACTATATATTTAAAGTGTCTCTTACTGTTACCTTTTTAGGTTTTAATCCGACTAGACGAAGTTCTTTTTTAGCACTTTTCGGAACATAAAGGAAAATATATGTCCTCAGTTCATTTTTTAAAAATTAATTATAGAATACAAATGTTTTAAAAATTACGTATTTTTATGTTGCTAATATATCAGATTTTTAATGTTGAAAAAATAAAGAAATACACTCAGGCACATTGAAAATAGCGACCCAAGAAGAAATCGTCCGATTGATCAGCGACTGCGTCTACAGTGGTGCAAGCCAGATCAATGTAGAATGTCACAGATTGGCAAAAATTTGTGTTTAGTGATGTGTCTGGGTTTGTTTTAGGAACTGATGATGTTTTAGGGACTGATAATTAGGGGGTGTGGAGGTGCCCAGGTGAGCGGTACAATTCCTCCCACACTGTTCTGCGTCACACTTCCCGCACAGCTGGTGTAATGGTCTGGGGGACCATATCCTATGATAGCCGGTCCAATCTAATTGTGATGCGCGGAAACTTAACCGGCCAACGTTTCGTTGCTGATATTCTTCGACCCCATGTAGGACCTTTCCTAAATGGTCTCCCAGGGGCAATTTTCCAGCAAGATAATGCTCGTCCGCATACAGCAAGAGTTGCTCAAGACTTCCTACGTCATTTTCATACTCTTCCATGGCCGGCCCGCTCCCCCGTCTTATCCCCTATAGAACATGTGTGGGATCAGCTAAAACGTCAGATGCCATCGTGTTTTTCTGTACGTGATTTGGAGTTGGCTGTTACAAATTTGTGGTCCCATCTGCCTCAGGACAACATCAGGCGTCTAATCAAGTCAATGCCGGACCGTGTGGCGGCATGCATTGCAGCTAGTGGTGGTCCAACGCACTATTGATGTCGCTCTGTATTTGTGTTCTTGCACACCCTGTTTTCATTCAATTGTCTTGATTTTGAGATCAAGTGAATCTCTCATCTGTATCATTATGTGTATTAAATTTCATTTCAATCCGATGCTTTCTTCTTGGGTCGCTATTATTAATGTGCCTGAGTGTAGTTAAATATTGTTTAAAAAAATATTTTTTTACAAATCACCTCTAATTTCGGCATTCTACTTCGTTGCTTACGATCCTTTAAAGGTTTTGCTATAACACAGACATATTCTCTGCTGACGTTTATACAAAAATGTTGATTTTTTTTTCAAAAGTAATTTTCGAGCTGTATTTTGAATTATGCGAAATTCGATATTTTCGTCCTGCTGGAAAAAAGCGGAAATTCGCTTAGTAATAAATAGGAGAAAAACAAAATAAAATCTTTAAAATAAATAAGTTAATTAAAATTTAAAAAAACATAACTGTATTGATAAAAAAAGAGACGTAGATTAAAATGGCCAAAAATGTAGCAAAAAAAAAAAAAAAAAGAAAAAGAAAAAAATGGAACTACGATCAAAATTGCCGAAAAGCCCCCCTCAAAAGCCAAAGAAAACATTCCTTACTATTCAAAAGCACAAGCAAAGGAGCAGCGCCCCCCTCCTCCTACAAAACCGTGTAAAAATAGGGAGGGGGGACAGTTTCCAAAGTAGTACAATTCGATTGACATGAATTCCGCTCCTCTTGAATTCGAACCCAAAACAGGGAGAACTTCTTTTTATATTGCCACTGCAATTGAAACTAACTATTTAACTATTTGAAATTATAGATATATGGGACATGGAGGTGACTCCCAAGAAAAGGAAAAATATTGCAGCAAGTAAAGGAGAACATTCTTTAATTTCAGATACAAAATTGTATTTCTTAAATCTGCAATTAAACTGAGAAGTCAGTAAATCTTAAAATAACGATGCTAACAGGGAAATCAATAACTAATAATTTATGAATTAAAAAATGAGTAAGATAAAAAAAAAAAAATTCAAAATATATACTTCAATTTCAACATTTTTATTTGAACTCCTAAATCCAAAAACTTTTCAGGTACACATT
Source organism: Uloborus plumipes (assembly GCA_038373865.1). Taxonomy (NCBI): domain Eukaryota; kingdom Metazoa; phylum Arthropoda; class Arachnida; order Araneae; family Uloboridae; genus Uloborus; species Uloborus plumipes. The sequence goes on along the minus strand of JAXGGA010001245.1, from coordinate 63,242 downwards.
AAATAATCCGTTTTCGTTGGGGGGGGGGGGAATAGTTATAGAAAAAAAACCTCTTCGCGTTTTTAATGTCATAATTGACAAAGCAGCTTTTTAAATTTGATTTCAATTGATTTGATAGCCTGACAGACATTGCATTGCTCACAAGAATTTTTAATTTTAAACTACAACAGCGTCAAATATGTAGTCCGTCTGCAGAAGCTATTCAATTATAAAAACAGCTTATCTTCTTTCGCGTAAAGAGAGAAATAATAAATGTCAAAAAGTTATAAAACATACTTTTTCTTTTTATAAATTTAAATTGAGAAATACGTAGCCACCAAATTATGGGAGGGGAGAAGAGAACAAGTGAAAAAGAAATTTAATTATCTTACTCCCACATGAATTTTCAATTCTTAAACTTGAGATATGAATGTGAAAGACAATCCCTTGGTAGTAAAAATTTTGGAAATCGTAAAAATATCAAATGAAATGCTTTGATTTTATTACTTACAATAATACTTTAATTATTAAACTACGTATGTAATTTATACGTAAAATGATTTGCTTCTTTCTACGTAAGATAAGATTAAAGGGAGAACAATATCAAGAAATAAACAAAAAAAAAAAAAAAATTAAAAAAAAAAAGAGCAAGAAATAAACGATTCCTTAAAATTTAAATGATGTAATCTTCAAAAAGAGTTTTCCATATATGTTTCAGTCTAAAAAGGCCGGAAGTCTTGAGCCACCAGTGAGATTCGAACTCACGACCCCTGGTTTACGAGACCAGTGCTCTAACCACTGAGCTATGGTGGCCTAGCAGAACAATTTTCGGTTTCCTTTAAGTCAAAGTTCAATATGAGCAAGCTAAAAAACTTGGGAGAAGACATGTACGAGGTATTTTATATTGAAATGAATTAAAGGTTTTGGTTTCCCCAAATCTAACTAACCTTTACATTAGTCATATTTTGGCTACTTACATAAGTTGAAGTCGAGGCAGTCTAAATTGCACTTTACTCAGCTCAAGGCCGTAGCCAGTACGAATGTCCAGGGCAAAAAAAAATAAATAAATAAAAACTGGGAGGGGGGTGGGAGAAAAATAATAATTCAGAATAAAAGTTGATGGAATAAGATATTTTTTTTTCAATGCGAATACTTTCTTACTGATATCAAATTTTATATATTGACTGCAGGAATGCTCTTGCTCGTTTACCCGCGTTTGCCACCTGCGGCGTGGCCCGCTGTCAACGATGGGTAAAGGCAAGTTGGTGTGCATTGCTTTCGGTAAAGTAATTAAGGGTTTCACTTCTTACAAATTGAAACCTTAAAAAATCATAATAAAAAAAAGGAATTAACTTTTCTTTTAATTTTTGTCTTTTTGATTCAAAATAAAGATATAAAGTTCACATACCCACTGATTGCTCCTACGTAACTATCTACTTTTACTAAAATGGTTGGAAAATGTATTGTGAAGTTATACTTTTCCAACACCACTTTACTACTTAAGTTTTCTGCAGTGAAATTTTAATTTCTTCCCAGACGTTTCTTTGCGTCTAAAATACAAGCGTCCGCGAACCAGTAGAAAAAAAAAATTATGTGCTAATGTGTTCTTCAAAAATATAGTCGGAAGTTTTGTTTAAAAATTGTTTGTTAAAAATTAAAAAATAAATAAATATAAATTAGAAAAAAAAACTCACATATCTTAAAACAGTAAAGTAGTAGTTTCTTTTTTGTTTTTTATACCTGCTTAGAGGAGGAAAAACATGTACCAGGTGCAGGCAGCGCTTTTGCGGGCTAATTCTAGGAGGCTATTAAATCCTGACTTGCGCTCTAGTTTAAATGTATGATTCGGTACTGACAGATATAAGTAAATTGGCTAAGTTTTTTCGTGATAAAAATACTGATGAGCTATACTTTTCTACAAAAAGTAAATTAAAACTTATTTTACACAGTATTATTTACGCTTATCGTTAAAATTTGTGCATAGGAAATGGAAATCAAAAACGAAGAAAAAAAAATCATTCTCTGCTTTAATAAACCAAGTGGATAGCTAATGGTACCTTTCTCTAAGAATCTTCTTACGTGTTACATGATTAGCATTCACACTATTGTCATATGAAATATATATTGTCATAAAAACATAAAATTTAGTACGAAATGAGAGTTATCGACAAAAAAAAAAAAAAATAAGATTAAAAAATCAATTCAATTTTGTAAATGTTTCTGATTTGTATTTTCCAAAAAAATATGCTCAACGAATAGATTTCCAAATTTCAGAATTTCTTCAGTATTTAATCATATACAAGGTCTTCGCAAAAGTCCGTTGCCACCTCAATAATTTCTATAGTGCGCTACTCGAAGAAAAAAAAATTGCAGCTCCACCTGGTGACAAAGTGTTGTTATTATCTCAAAAACAGTACAAGATAAGGAGGAAAAGTCAGCTACAAAGTCGTTCAGCATCTTTAAATAAGGAAAGGAAACACACATTCTGCACAGTAATGTAAAAAATAGTAGTCGCAGAATGAGTCCAGCCACATACTATCGGGTATGTTGGTTGCAGTTCACCTAACCGGAGTGCTTAAACCTAGTTTGGAAAGATTAAACCACATAGTGTATGTGACTTTTTCACCAACATTGTTGAAATTTTTAAACCGCATTACATCCTGTCTGATTATCTTAGGTAAAACCTTCTGCGCATTTACGCATGCGTCAGGTCTTCTCTGATCTTACCAAAATAGGGATGTTAGGTAAGATAACAATAAGGGGAAGAAGAATAAAAAGCATTTTGAGCCGTATCAAACAACGTTTAACAATGCCAACTTCAAATACATAGTTAAGTTGAATATGTCAAAAGTATATAACAGATGTAAGTTTAAAATTGAAAATTTCGGAAAGTTATCACCCGCAGCCCATCTACCCTTTTTTAAATTGTAACTGTTCGTGAGTGCTAGGCGCGGCTTTCACGGACGGACAGTACGTATGTTTACTTCAGGGTGTCACCTCCCACATTGAAGCATGTGCAGCAGGGAGTGAAGTTCTGTATCCATATGTGTAATTATGCTATGATATACCATTTTGAGCATTACAGATAGATGAGGCTTATATCCAGCAAGTGCAGTTTTTTTTTCAACGCGATCAAAGAAAAGTGCAATTTACGGCTAGTATTTTAAATATTAGTGCAAGGTAGAATTATTTTTTTATTTCTCAATGTAATGAGGCTAAACAACTTTGTGGTTCATTTTTTTTCCGTATATTGTGTCGTGTTTGAGATAGTAGCTCGAACTCCCATGTTTATCACCCTGTGGTGCTGTAATTTTTTTTCGCGTAGCCCCATAGCAACTTTACATACGATACCTAAATCCGACTTTAAAACCGATAATTCTAGCCGCTCAAAGCATTTTGGGGTGGCGACTGACTGGGCACCCCAATATGTATATGATAAAATGCTGAAAAAATTCGAGCTTAAAAAAAATCATTTTTTTTTTTCTTTTTGTTGTATGTATATTTCTGGCAAAATGGTAATCAGGAAAATTTGTAAAATTGGATAAGTTTTTTCATCTGTCTTTTATTGATAACTCCTTTGTCGCATCCAATTTTATGTTTTTATCTTATCCACGGTTGTTTTGCTTTGGCGGAAGAAAATGTATAAGCTTTTTTCTTTTTCTTTTCTTTCCTTTTATTTTTCTCGTTCACGAAAAAAAGCAATGACTGTGAAAGGGATAATGTGTACCAAATACAATTAAAAAGAAACTACGGTAGAGCTTTTTTGAAACACGTTTTTCCATCTGTTGAGTATTTGTCTTTGATTTAAAAAAATGAACTTAGTGAAGAAAATAAACAACGACTGCAATCAATGAAATAGTAACTTCCGTTAGAAATATATCATTAAGAAAAAATATTGAGGAAGTATTTTTTCGGTCCACTACATTTGTCAACGAAGCAGCTCTTTGACAAAATGCTCTTTCCTATAGATATAATTTCCGATAAAAATTAACGTATTGTAAAAATGACAACTGCGTTTTATTTATTCATTGTTTACAATTAGGAGGAAAAAAATGTTTGATATAAGTATATCTATACTAATGTTAATCATAAAAATAAATGCTAAGTTTTTATGATTAGCATTAAAGACAAAAAGTAAAGAATTATGCACATTAAAACAAGTCAGATTTTATGTACATAACATACCAAAACAGTAAATAACTCTTTTTTACTTATGATATTCATTTGTTAAATTTTAAACCAATATTTCGAAATGGCCTGTAATAAAGCGGGGCATATAACTTTTTTGTCAATTTTAACTGCCATACTCTCTAGTGTTCAAACAGTGTGTCAGTATGACCGCATTCACCGTTAGTCTTCCTTGGAAGTTCCTTGGAAGTCCTCTTATTGTTTAATCAGATAAATTAACAAAATATTAGAACGATCATTGTTTATATTAAAGTGCTTCAAAGTACTAACTTAGATCACATGCTAAAAACTTCAACATTTTTCTTTAGATTTCCTTTGAAATCGCAATCATTAGCTGAAATCGGTATAAAATTACTGTGCGCTATCCTAATTACTTCTGTGCACAGCACTGCCGCTGAAAAAATGTCTACCATCTCATGTGGGTATAAGTACACTGTAAAAAGTTTTGTGTAACCTTACTCCGTAAAAGCTGTGGTGGTTGATGCATTCAATGTTATGGAGTAATTTAACAGATGAAACTGATGAATCATTACGCATCGTTTGGGAAAGTTACACTATAATAAGATTGCAATGTTTTAACTTGTTTTTGTTGTTGTTACAGGAACCACTCGGATATTCGAGTCCGAGTAGATGCGTCTATTTGGATTTAAGGCAGAATTGGTACGGCTTCTGTTTTTACTACCACCATTAACCACTTCCCTTACGATTTTTTTTTTGGAAAAAATTGCAAAAAAAAAACACATTTTTTTTTTATTTAATTTTGAAATACAAGAAAATGAAGCAATACAAATAAAATATGTAGGTTTCAAGCTGAATTTTTAATTATTTATAGGCGTAAAATCAATTAGTTTCACCCGAGTTTTCTTGGGATAATAATTACCTGCAACTCATACGAGTTCGTGATAACTCGGGATAATCAGGCAAGCCGTTAAAGTTAAGTTCGATTTAGCTCAACGCACATGCCATAAGACCCGTTTATAGGGCAGGCGGAAAGTCACAATATAAATTCACACGGAGAAAAAACAAGGACCGAAGAGAGAAAACGTACAGTTGAAACTATCTATCTCGAATACGGAATGTTCAGAAAAAAAAATCAAGAAAGACAGGTTTCGAGATAAAGAAGTTTTGATTTTTACATTTTACTCTAGCGAATAGCATTTTTTTTTCGAGTATTGCATACACTGTTGGTGTACAGAATAAAAATACATAAAAAATAAGTAAATAAAATGAAATAATTAAATAAATATAATGCAACATTCATAATGATTTAATATAATACAGCGAACAGGAATTTCATTTTCATGACACTGTTTAAACCACAAAGTCAAACACTCGTCTAAATTGGTAAAAGGGCATTTTCTTATTTTTTTAACATTTTTATTGTCTGTCTCTAGCGCAGCTTTGTTTTTTATACCAGTCGAAAGAACACTTGACGGGGTATTAAATCTCTTAGCAACGTCAATTTATTTTCAGTGGATTTTGATCCAGAAATTTTCTCTTATCCTCATTAGAAGAACATTTAGATTACTATTCCCGAATGCCATAGTTAGCTCAAAAAACGTCGAAACCATATTGCTACGGAAAAATTCAAACATACCAACATTACAAAAATGATACCAAAAACAATTTCATATTCAAGAACTGGTCCTTCCTTTTTAAAAAGACATGGAGGTACAGCAATATCCAGGAAAACAATAGCCAAACATTATTTAGATTCTTCTTTCTACCATCCACCCCTCTTTTACTTCGCACGAAAAGTAGTAATAGCTCCACGTGTCCAGAGTGACAATTTGAACAGACACACTTCATCTCTCCCTTGTGAACAACCACCCTTGTAATCTGCAATTTTGCATCCAGTGTTTGCACTATTCATTCCCTTCTCTCCCCCTCCCCCGACCATGACTGAGCACTATCCCCCATTATTCCATTATAGTTTATCTCCTGCCTTTAGACCTTTAAACAGCAAAAAGAGAACAAGGTCGTACTTCAAATTTCAGTAGTAGTAAATTTCGAACTTCGAGAAACGCAGGTTTTACAGATGAAGCATTCGAGAAAAACAGGGGGCAAAAGCAAGAGAAATTTAATATCCGTGGTCTAGCTTTATACAGTATTGAACACGAAATGTTGTTACGAAAACAATCCTGTCTTGAAATTAGATTTTGCGATTACTCTGCAGACTGCATCACACACAACTGTATCTCAGTATTTCGCCTTAGCAGTACCATTTTTTGATACAAGGTATGATCTTCCTTTTTTATGACACTTCGTTCAACACTAACCAGCTAGCCAACACAAATTATAGGCGTCCTCCACTTGATTAAATAACTTTACATCGTTTCGAAATGAACAAAGTAGCTTAATTGACTAAACGCAAAACATTACAAGTATTTACATTAATATCACATGCATATCACATTAGCCTTCGCTATATTAAACACTTATACGTTTTTGACTCAATGCAAAAATGATTAATGAGGTAATTTTTGGGAATTAAAGATGAACTCTGTAACAAGGCTTCTATGATGCTTTAATCGTTAACTAAACGTAAAGCATGTTAAAATTATCAATTTCTTACAGCATGTGTTTCTTACAGTAACAAGATTCAAGCGTATGCGATCCTACAAATCAATAAGACATCTTCATATTCAACGTGGCCAATTCTTCGGAGAACGAGCAATCTTATGCTTCTCAGTCAAAAAGGATATCGGTCTTCATGTTGGAGAACTGTTAGCAATGATGATCTAAAAACAACAAACGTTTATAATTATTATTGGATATTTCCAGCTACTACATTACAACAAACGTTAAATTGATAGGTGTCAACAAATATATTTACCTACCTTTTTAATTGATTTCTGAAGGCGGGTTTTCTTTCCTCAAAAATTTCTCTTTGGATAAATGGCCTGAAAAGTGTAATTAAAAGAAGCACCTTTGAAAAAATTAATGAATGCGCAATCAATTCTCCGACAAATATTTGAATAATTTAAAACTTGTTACAATTTGCTATTTTTTAGAACCAGTGCTGCAATTTGCTTTCATCAGAAGTAAAAACTGAAAGAGTGATTTTTTGCCAAAGTGAATTAATTAGAATTTGTTTTTACTTTTCAGCTCTTTTTCAGCTGGGGGAAGGTATTTGTTTGAGACTACCAAATCTAATTTTTAAGCATTAATTTAAAAAAAATGAGTGGCATCTGATCTATTCAAGAATGATGATTTGGCATTCTCCTCACATGGTATTAAAAAATCAAAGGTGTTTCCGTTATAATTATTGACTTTTCCTTACCTTAGCAACTTGGGATTTTGATACCTTCTTCATAAAGTATGATGTTACTTCCAATGATCTTGGTCTCTATTACGTTAAAACACTTTCTGTCTTTTTTTTGGTAGTTCTATTTTATTTCCCACTCATTTTCTGCGACAAGCAATCTTTTACCGCTCACTGATCTTTTTTTCTATATTCGGTTATTATCAGGCCTCTTCTAGTTAATCTTTCCCTCGAATCCTAACCGTTCTTTTTAATGTAATCGAAACGACATTTCCGAAAATGTTGATATCCTTCCATTTTTGCATTTTCCCACGAAATTTCTAAAAACTTGGCAACTACCCCCATTAGTTAAACATATTGTGTCATAGTTTAACTATTGCTGCTTTTCTTTTCCTTTTTAATTATTTTATAATATCTACACCAGGTCTTTTCATTTCGACGAAGTGCCTCCCTCTCATCTTTGTTTCAAATCTAAGGGGGGGGGGCAATCTGGGAGAATCTGAATGTTTCAGGTGACATATGATGATTTCTTTTGTCCAAGGATGTGTCGAAGAGATAAGTTTTCATAATTTGATATTTTCGCATAACTAATTATACTTAACTGACTTGTCTGGAAAGTTTTTTATGCTTCAACTACCGTAAAGTCGGGTTACTTGGACCCTAAGGGGTTACTTGAGCCCATTACAGTAAAATGATAAAATCTAGGTTTGGTACTAGTTGGTACTAGGTATTAGTTGAAGACTTGCACGTAGTTCCCCGTTTCTCCTCTAGGTAGAAGCACTCTGCAGTCTCTAATGCTAGTACCAAACCCAGATTTTATCATTTTACTGTGAGCTCAAGTAACCTCCTTGTGGGTCCAAGTAACCCGACTTTACGGTACAGTATTTGTCCAGTTATTTTTGCTAGGGGAGTGACTTCTTTGAAAATATTTCCCCATTTAAAAATATTTTTTTACATTTACAATTGAGGATACCAGGTTAATAATTTGTAAAATGAATTTCGAAAGTTACAATAAAATACGCGTATGTAATTTTTGAGAACAGAATATTTCCTTGAAACTCTAGATAGATGTAGTGTATCACAACCAAAAGAGTTTTTTTTTCTTTAAAAAATAGTGTAGCAGAATTGAGTCAATTTACTTTTAGTGCATTAGATTTGATTATCATAGTTGTTTGTAACACTATTCTTAGCCCCTTAAAAATTAAGAAATTTCCCCAAAACTGCAACAAAACAAACTTTGGTGCTGAAAATAAGCCGTGTTCCTGATATTACAAAGAAGGGTCCCAAACGATATGTTCTTGTTTGCGTTTATGATACAACACTAGGTCTAATTAATACAGTAATTTACAAAAATACATACTTCGAACTTTTTGTTTTTTTTCATCCACAACTTTCTTTTGACTAGTCAAATGATAAAAAGAGTAAGTGAAACATTTTACGTACATGAAAGTATCTTGCTTGCAAAAGTTTTCTTTTATGAACCTTTTAAGTATGCGGTGTAAGAAATGCAGTCATCAAAACCAGTGAGATTCAATAACTTACATAAAGTTAAAAATACTTGAGCATTTCTAATTGAGGGTGAAACGAAAAATTATGTAACTATGAAAAAAACTTCATTGGCACAAAAATTCGTTCTTGTGCATAATGAATAAAATCAATGAAATACGAATAAGGAAATGGAATTGCTAATTGTCCAAAAATGCATTTTCTTATTTGAAAATTTTTTTTATGTTTAATGTCGATATTGATAGTCGTTTTGAATTCTTTTGTAAGTTCAAACACATTTTTATACATACCTACATAAGAAATAAGCTAATGTAGATTTGTGTACACTCATAATCGATTCTACACCAACGAAGTAAGTTCTTAAAAATTCTGTAGGAAATTAACTTTCTCTCGCTTTTGTTCTGGGTAGCTTAAAGTACATATGGGTCATTCCATGTCAAGTGATCCAACGTTTTTTACCTTACATTTTTGTATTTCTTTCACATTTGGCTCATCAATTGTACCCCTTGAGGTAATCAAAAGTCTCAATTTTTGGATTTTTATCTCTATTATTTTTTCATTTATGAGACTTTGAACTTTGGAAAAACCCTCGTTTTTCCATGGATAAGGGTACATAAAAGGGACCATAACTCGGCACCAAATATAGATAGAACGATTTGGTAAATGGCATTTTAAAGTACGTTAGTTGCCGCTTAATCTGATATGCAACATGACTAATTTGATAAAAATTTTCTTTTTCAAAAAATGAAATTTAAATTTCAAATTTAAATTTCTCGAAAAACATATAATGAATTTTTTTGAAAAAATTCTCAAAAATTCTTGTGTATTTCATCTATGTTTGTACAAATTTTTAGATTGGGATCTCAATGGGATCATATTTTTTTGAATTTTTGAATAAAACTGTATAGGAAAAAAATGATATTTTTTAGATTCTATTTATTTAAATACTAAGTTCTCTTGCTTGTGATGGTCTAAAAAGTAGTGAACAAACATGAATATGTTTAAAGTGAGCTAGCATGAGCTTATAGATTTGTCAGGTTCACCCCCTCCCCCCTTCCTCCCCCGCACAACCACTCTTTTTTAATTCAAAACTGTTCAAAATGTTTAAAAAAAAAAACTCTTTGATACAAAATGAATAGTAAACTTATTTAAAGTTGGTAAATGAGTTTCCTTATAACTAGACGAAGTATCCCCCTCCTCCACCCAAATATACCATTAACGCTGTACTATTATGACGTCTAACCTGGGGATTGAATTGACTATTATTTTTACTCTAGGTAAGTGAGCTAGCATTAACTTGTAGATTGGTCAGCTCCCCCTCCCTTCCTTCCTGACCCAACCATTTTCCCCCCAAACTGTTTAAAATGCTAAAAAAAAGCTTCTTTGATACAAAATGAACAGTAAACTTGTTTAAAGTTGGTAAATGGGCTTCCTTATAACAAGGCAAAGTACAACCCTTCCCCCACCCAAATATACCATTAACGCTATACTAATATGACGTCTCACCTGGGGATTGATTTGAGGATTATTTTCCCCCTAGGTATATATTGTTTTTCAGACGAAGTGTTTCGTTTTCAATCCGAACTTCACAAAGTGTACTTCCATTCAAAATCTGAATTTAAACTTATGGTTCATTTCATCCCCTCCCCAGCACCAATCTTCAATTTTGAAGGGAGGGAATAAATGGGTCGCCCCAAGATCATAGCAAACAGCAAAATAGCACTGTTTCCCCTTGTTCTCATAATGTTTTCCCATTATTTTTACACAAAACTGAAAAGAAATTAAAGTGTCACGTTATATGTCAGTCCCCATCACTGCCTTTCCTTTCTCTTATTGGACAAAGCTCATGAGCTAATAGGAAAGAGTAACAAACAGAACAAACTGAAACACTACCAGACATCAGTAGAGACTAAGGCTTTGAAATGGGGCTAGGCGGGATGATAAAAAAAATAAAAGTTTGGAGTGGAAAGGTAGGGTAAGGGGGGGGGGAGCAATCTGTAAAGAAGTTAAACAACATGTGAGGTTGTGCTCAAAAAAGCAGTGTTTGTTTAATATATATATATATAGATATATCTTGCTGCATTACTTTCCTTTACAACAAAATGAAAAAGAACACAAACGATTAAAAAAATTAAATAACAGCTGCACACTAGATAATGTGGAAAGATAGTTATGGGGACACAGACATATGATCTGATATTTTGATTTATTTTCAGTTTTGTGCGAAAAGAATAGAAAAAACGATGAGAACAAGGCGAAACAGTGCTATTTTGCTGTTTGCTATGATATTGGGGCGACCCATTTATTTCCTCCCTTCAAAATTGAAGATTGGTGCTGGGGTAGAAGATGAAATGAATCATAAAGTTAAATTTCAGATATTGAATGGAAGTACACTTTGAAGTTCGGATCGAAAAGAAACACTTCGTCTGAAAAACAATATATATACCTAGGGTGAAAATAATCCTCAACTCAATCCCCAGGTTAGACGTCATATTAGTATAGTGTGAATGGTATATTTGGGTGGGGAGGGGGATACTTCGTCTAGTTATAAGGAAACCCATTTCCCCACTTTAAATAAGTTTACTATTCATTTTGTATCAAAGAGTTTTTGTTTTTTTTAAACATTTTGAACAGTTTTGAATTAAAAAAGAGTGGTTGTGCGGGGGAGAAAGGGGTAGGGGGTGAACCTGACAAATCTATAAGCTCATGCCAGCTCACTTTAAACATATTCATGTTTGTTTACTACTTTTTAGACCATCACGAGCAAGAGAACTTAGTATTTAAATAAATAGAATCTAAAAAATATCATTTTTTTCCTGTACAGTTTTATTCAAAAATTCAAAAAAATATGATCCCATTGAGATCCCAATCTAAAAATTTGTACAAACATAGATAAAATACACAAGAATTTTTGAGAATTTTTTCAAAAAAATTCATTATATGTTTTTTGAGAAATTTAAATTTGAAATTTAAATTTCATTTTTTGAAAAAGAAAATTTTTATCAAATTAGTCATGTTGCATATCAGATTAAGCGGCAACTAACGTACTTTAAAATGCCATTTACCAAATTGTTCTATCTATATTTGGTGCCGAGTTATGGTCCCTTTTATGTACCCTTATCCATGGAAAAACGAGGGTTTTTCCAAAGTTCAAAGTCTCATAAATGAAAAAATAATAGAGATAAAAATCCAAAAATTGAGACTTTTGATTACCTCAAGGGGTACAATTGATGAGCCAAATGTGAAAGAAATACAAAAATGTAAGGTAAAATTTTTCTCAGATTTTGGATCACTTGACGTGGAATGACCCATATATATTTTTCTTTAAAGGTTGTCCCAGGCATTGTCGGATTTTTTTAGAAAAATAGATTCAACGATACCCTTTTAATCTTTTTAATTTTTATGTGCACTTTGCTCCCATGATGGCACCTTTTCCGCAATACCCATCATCGAAATTTTTTTTTTAAGTCACTTTAGGCCCACCCTAATGTACAGCTGCAGTGACTTTGAAAATGGAGCAAAAACTTCTGTAAAGCAACAGCAGCATGATTTTACAATATATTGCGATCACTCACATGGATATTTTACTGATCTTTCAAAAATCCTCTGCAAAACCTTATACTGGGCGTACAAAACATGATGTCAGAATTTATTTCACATGTACAAATACAATAGCAAAAATCATTTAAAATAGATAAAACAACATTAATGATAAATTGGTGTTTCATTTTATGCGTAGTTTTGAACATAATAAGTTTGAAGCTTTGTAGAGAGCTTCTCGAATTCGAAAGACATCCATTAAATTGTGAAAGCAGCAAACGTTAATCTGATAACGTGCTTTCATTTAAAAGTTTGCCTTACGTAATCTAATTTGCATCACTCGACGAAAGGCAAAATACTTCGTAGTGTATTTATCTTTCAAAAGATGGAGTTAAATTTTGGGAGAAAGCATTGATTTAAACTTGCAGAGTTTCTCTTGAAGCAGCGAAATTACTTCTCTTGGGGGAGGGGGGTTACTTCTCTCTCGTTGAATGGGTTAAGTTAACAGGTAAACTCCATGCAAGACTATAGAAATAATATATGGTCAGTTGGGGTAATAGGAAAGATAATTTCAATGTTTCAACTTTAGATACCCCACCCCTCCTTTTGTTGGATGAATTATGAGAGCTAAATTTCTGTGCATTGCGTCCAAGACTACAACCCCTGAAAGTAATTGTGTATAAACATTTTGGTTTTATAACTTTTTGTTTGTAAATGAAAACATATTTACATTTTCCCACAGCACGTTACATTTTTCCCGAGATAATAGGAGGCAAATGGAAATAGTTTGAATTGCCCATGAGCTCGATATAGGTAGATAATCGCAATATGAGCAATCAGTTTAGAAGTTAAGGAACTTCTAAAACAGCATTACTAAATTTCCAGCCCATAGGTCACATGAATGGCTATATCCCCCAAATGTTATCTAAGATACTTTAAACTGAAAAAAAATCATACAAAAAACTAAATTATGCGACAATTTATGAAAATTATACACACAAGTATAATTAGTTTTAAAATTAAACTTTTCGAAAAACTGAAAGAGTGACAAGAATAATGCCGTTCTAAGCGCAAAAGTCATATCTGCAGCAGAGTTCCAAATGAAAAATTGCTCTTTGTAGATTTGCTCCTCTATGCACTTGATTTCGATGCAAATTTTTCAAAAAGTTTTTTTAAATATTTCTCATTGATAAATGACCATGAAACATTGTTTTGGAGAAATATGTAGCAAAGAACCACCTGGTGATAGGAACTAAATTTTGCAAAAAAATTGTAGACACGATTTTTGTTGTTAGAACGGCAGCAGAGCGGTTTCCATTTACCTCTGCGAAAAACATGTATGGGGTAGCTAGAAATATCAAAATTGCAGATCAAAATTAACAATGATGCTAAATTTTCTTAGTAACCTGCTACAAGACAAATAAAACTAGTTATAACCCAGCTACTTCACATTTGTAGGTCTTCTGCAGTGGAAAATGTAAGATCGCTAAACTTAAGAAAACATTTTTTTTTTACAATATCATCTAAAAACTATGATGACGTCTACACAATTGATTGTAAACGCACAGAGAGAGAGAGAGATCTCAGATTGTTTTATTTATTTTGAATCTGTAGTCACTCACTTATAGTTTAATTTCTAAAATCCCCACTTAGATGGAAAAAAAATCTTCCCAGATACTTCATGTTTCCACTTACTTCAACTAACTATTGCCATTATTCACCCAGTGTTTCATACTTTAATATGAACGTACACATTACATTTCACTTTTAATACAGTATTAAGATGTTTTTTAATAAATAAAGTAACTAATGAGCAGAAATCCTTCGTCGTATACGAATATATTCCAAAAAACTATTTCACATAACCCTTTAACGCCCAAAATGCTCTACTGCCAAAACAAGTATTAACCCTTAACGCTCGACGAGCTGTGCTTGGGAGAGAAGTTTTAAATCTTAGCGTACGAAAAGTTCTGCTGTAAAGACAAGTATTAACTCTTAACGCCTCGAAGGCTTCGCTGCTAAGACATACACTGATGCTTTAGAAATCAGAAGACTGTTTATGCTAAGGCTTACTTCACTAAACTTTGGAGTATTTTAATTACAGTCTCTAAATATGTTCACAAGATATTTATAATTTTTTAAAACTTTAGAACATTTGTTAACTTTGCATTTTAAGTGACGCGAATGTGCTATATAGATTGATTTCGCTGAAGAAATTGTGTAATTTCCAAGTCATCAAGTTTTGAAGGTTTTTGGCTATTTTTTTTTTCGGAAAAAGTTGTAACTAAAAAATAATCACCACAGAACTGATGTTATATTTTTGTGCCGTGTTGGTGTCTTTAGTATTGTGTATTATTATTAAAAACGTAATTAAGAAATGCTTTTTAAATGCCGAATTTAGAAGAAGAAAAAAAAAAATTTTGAAAAACCTATACTCATGAAAGTTTTTACTCTAAACATTTTCAGACATTTTAGTGCCTGACTTTCAGGTCTTCGATTGACACATTTCGAAATTCCTTGCCAACTCAAATTTTAAATTAATTACTCAAACGGCTCCCAATTCCTTTACTGTAAAAAATGAATGCTGTTTTTACAGTATAATACAGCTAACTTTATAGTAATAAACTGCAAAAATTGCTAATTTTACAGTTTATTATTGTGCATTTTACAGTTTGTAACTGGAACCTCTGGTGCCAGTATTATACTGTAGTTTTTGCAGTATAATGCAGCTAAGTTTTACGGCAATAAACTAAAATTTCTTACTTTACAGTAAAATAAACTGTAAATTTGCTAGTTTATTGTTTATTACTGTGCGTTTTACAGTTTTAAATTGGATCCTCGGCTGCCAGAATTATACAGTAAAAACAACAGTTTATTTTTTGCAGTGTTCATTTGTTTTTCACCTGAAAACCAGGTTAAGTTTTCTACGTTTAAATGCGCCTATGTCTCTTAATGACCTAGTACAGTATATAACCAGTTTTAAATGTACACTATGTTCTAACAAAATCATAGCTCGACATTCGATTCATAGAATATGGAAATTAAGCTACGGAAAAATCAAATATTTCTCATCGTTGTGGAGTTCATCAGTTTTTTCAACCATAATTTTTTAATATTATAGATGTATACACGCAATATTATTTATTTCTCCATAATTAAGTATTATATACTTAAAGGAAAATAATAAATTATAATATGATACATCCTCAATTCCTTCTTCCGCTCAAATTTGACATTTGCTTTACGGATTTTTAAACACATTAATGCATCTATACCTCTCACAATTTACAATTTTTGACCTTTTCGTAGTTTTTGAAATAATTTTTATCTACCAATAAGAGAAATTATATGTTTAGAATCTGGTTCTTAGATTCAGCTTTCTTTTCTTTCCTTAACGATGTTTTACTCACTTCCGAGTAAAACATCCGTCGTAAATTCAGAAAAAATAATTTTGTATTAAATATTTAGACAATGTTTTTCATTTAATTTTAAGAAAATGCTTTTTATGTGTATACAAACACACTCACATGTGCGTGTATGTTTGCATTAGTTTGTCTATATACATACAGAGTATGTGACGCGTTTTCCCCTATTATTTCAAAAAAATAGAAACTTATATGAAGTAATATGAAGTAATTAATCAAAGGGTAACACTAATTTAAATGAAAGGGTATGACGAGATTTCTAGGTGGCAATTTTCTGATTGTGTACATTGCATACTTTTCAATTTTTCGTATTATCTCTGCATAAGCTAAATCTTTATAATAATGACTACACCTTTAGTTAAAATTTACATTGTATGACGAATAAATTGTATGCATAGTAAATGTATAGTAACTCATAAAATCATGAAAGTTTATTCCAAAATTTAATAGTCGAATAATAACATTTCATCAAAAAGGAACAAAATAAACAGTAAGTAAAAACCAAAAAGCAACGTCTAAAAGCACAAATAAGTCCAATTTAAAAAAACGGCAAACATGTTTCAAAGGCATAAAGCCTCCTTCTTCCGTACCAAGCAAGAAATGGAAAGAACTAAAGTACCGGGAGAATTTAAATAGAAAAGGAGCAAAAGCTAGGCCAATCAGGTGTCAGCGTGTGCCGAGCCTGGCTTTGGCGTTGCGTTGTCAGAAAATTTAAAAGCATGAAGTAAAATTGGTGAGATGTGTGGAACTGCAAAGGATTCGTTACAAATATTACTTAAATTTTTGTGAACAGTAAACAAAAACAGTCGATAAAAAAATGCAGAAATTTTTCTCTGACCAATAACTTGCAGTTTAAACAAAATAACGAAGAGCAAAATAATGATAGTGTTACAGAAATTCGCAGTAAAATTTCGCATAACAATTCTAATATTCAATCTAAAAAATAGCTACGTTTTTCTGTACTAGAAATGTGAAGTCATTTTGCTTTAGCGATACATTTTCAAACAAATTCAATTAGGAAAAAACTAAAAACCTCTTTTCCTTTCAGAGTAAATTTTTAAGTGTTATAAAAGCCATAAATGCAGTTATGTTCTTCGTCGAATATTTCCGAAATTAAGAATAAAAAAAAGCCCTTTTATTCAGTAAATCTAGAGCTCACATTTCCAATGGGAATCTCCAACTGCGTCGTCTTTCTTTAGTTATCCAAAGGTACCATGCGAATGACGCTAATGTTTCGTTTTAGTTTATTTTTTTCTTGAGTTTATACATAACAGCTCCTTAGGGATCGCTCGTTTCCAGTTTGATTTATGGAGCTATGTATAGTAGTATATATAGTTTATATCAAGAGTCATTTCATAGTAACTAACGTAGCATTCGCAGCTGATTTTCGAGCTGATTGCAACATATTTTTGCAAACATGTTACGTTAGTCACAATGCCGTTTTTTTTATGAAAAAATACCTATCAGCAGTTATTTGCTTCTAATTCCTGTTAGAAATGACGCATATTATCGTTGTGCATTTTTAATTTACAAACTCAACCATAAATTATTCTTTATGATTTAGTTTTTAAACAAAACGAATTCGAAAATCAGCTACGAATGTTACATTAGTTACTATAGAATGATCCTCAGTGATTATGCATCTATTCCTTATAGATAAACATGCTAAACTCTAGGAAAAAATAATAATTATGCTTTTATAAAAAAAATGTAATCTTAGGGTATAGAAAGGTGAGCCTTTTTAAAATAAAGGTCATGCGTCTATGATAATTAACATTTTAGAAATATTCTATAATATTTTTTAAACATTAATGCTTGAGAAATGGTCTGAGTTATATTTCAGTTTTATGCTCGATATATATCTATAGGAATCCAACGAACGGGGATTTTCCTCTATACCAAATATTAAGTCTTTAAAATTAACGTTTTTTTTAAATATAAGACATAATACAGCATTTATTTGACTGATACGAGATTAAATCATGTGAATAAAACCTGCGAAGTTATAATCAAATTGTTCAATATTTCCTCCAACATCTTTGAGCTCGAAGACTAGTTTAAAAACGGATGCTTGAAAAAATAATGAAAAATGCTGTAGAAAGAATATTACTATATTTTTTCAGAAGAATAATACTTGTTCAAATTTCATTATTCTGCTGAATTTTTTTCTTAAAATTTGTAGGGCACTTATAACAAAGTTTCAAAAAAGACGAAAAAGTGAGTTATGCTAATACAGCGGTGAAGTAACAGTGTAAGCCCGTCAAAGGCTTTTAAAAACGCGACTTCAACGCTTATGGTACTCATAAAAAATATTTATTGGCAGAACTGAGATATTTATGAACTTCGTAAATGGTTTACACATTTAGCAGAGCTCTAGATACATTTCTTCCACATGAAAAGAAAAAATACGTTTACTGAGCAGTGGCTAAGAGCTCGTTGGTCTCACAACGGTTCTGCATCTAATCAAGCGTTTTGTGGGGTGAATATTGATACTAGGAAACTACAACTCAGTTATTTTCATACTTCTTCGAGGAAAACTCAACATTTTTTCTTTTAAATATATATATATATATATATTTTTAAATAATATAAAGGTTTGATTTAAAGTTTATTTAGCTAACATGTCTATATTTTATGCAGTTAAAAATACTTTTGTCTTCTTTAGAATATTTTTTTCAACAAAAGTAAACATTCTAATCTGTGAAATCTGTAGTTAGCTAGTTGTAGTAGTCAGCCCGTACTTTCATGTAGTAAATAAACTGCATATCATGTTAGCAACTGTTTGATACAAATTTAAAAGAACATGTTATAGCTTTCATTTGCGATACATTAAAAAAAAAGTCAGTATAGAGCTTAAAGTTTTTTTTCCCACTCTTTGCTTTTTAAATAGATTTGAAGGATGTTTTATTTTCCTGTTCACCAGCTTTTTTCCTTGCAGGCAGACAAATCAAACATAAACGCTCAAAGTACGGGTAAAAAGGCTATGATCAACGACGTAGTACACATGGCGAAACCAATTGGCCATGGACAACCACAAACAAAAATAATAAAAACCAACCTGAGCAATTACGTTTTATCTCAAAAACACGTTATAAAACAATGTTTTTCCCCCGAATGTTATCCAAGAATTATCGTACTTAAAAATATAATGACTGAAAAGTTTATTCTGGGAGAAAAACAGCGTTTTAGATAAGGACTCTATTTTACCTAAAAAGCCTTTTCTTCTTCCGAAAACATTTTTTCATAACAAGCGAACTCCATGCGTTGGAAATAGACAGTTAATGAGCACTTCCTGTCCTCTAATTGCTCTACGCAATTCTTTCGTTACAAACGCCTTGAGGAGGGTAAATGTAATTAATGAAAGAGAATAAAAAATAATATCCTTTAAACTTGTATTTTTTCATATACAAGATAATTATAGCAACCGAGAGGAGGAATTGTTACTTCCTACTTTTGTCAAATATATTCTGCATTTACTATCTAAAGCACCATTGTTATCTTTAGCTATTGTGTATGGGAAAAACAAATGAAATTTAAATACTCTGTAAAATTAATGTTATTTTTACTGTACAAAACAGCAAAATTTATGGCCATAAACTGTAAAAAATTGTCCTTTTACAGTAATAAACTGCAAAATTTCTACTTTTACAGTACTAAACTGTGAAATTGCTAATTTTACAGTTTTAAACTAGAACATCTTCTGTATGTATTACACTGTTGTTTTTACAGTATAATACAGCTAAATTTCACTGCAATAAACTTAAAATTCTAACTTTACAGTAAGAAACTAAAGTTGCTAGTTTTACAGTTTATTTCTGTACTTTTCAGTTTTGAATTGGAACCTCGACTGCCAGTATTATACTGTAAAAACGACAGTTCATTTTTTGCAATCTACCTAAGAATTATAATGATTTATAGCATAAAACTTATTACATTTAATATTAATATTGCAACTAAACAAATAAATACTTTGAAACCAAACTGAAGAAACAACTAAAGCTACGATTTATTCTACGATTATTATTCTCTTAACTGTCGTAAAGAGGGATACAGTCGAGCCCGCTTTATGAATAGCCATTTGCCATGATAAAAATATTCTAACAACCGGGTCATTCCGGGACCAAAATAATAAATTACAACTATATGGTACATTGTAACTGTATTTAATAGAGCGGGATATTTTTTACCGATATTCTAATATGCGGGCTCGACTGTAAATGCAAAAAAAAAAGTGCAGGCGCTGCAAAATTTTGGTCGAAGTTAAACTGTAATATGATTCGCTTAGGATCAAACTTGTTTAGTCCACTTTTTATAATATATATATATATATATATATATAGATAGATAGATAGATAGATAGATATAGATATAGATATATTTTAAATATAATAGAAAATCTCCTTTACTAATCGCTAAACGCTATAAATCAGAAACCACTAGAACTCAACAAAAAGTGAATATAAAGTAAGAGTTTTAAGTCAAAACCGTTCGATCTTTAGTTCCGATGGTGGAACTATGGATTTTGATAAATGGATATGACTGGTTTTGATTCTTAACGACTCATAAGTTTCCAGTACGCTAATAACTGCGAATGTTATTTTATTGATTTACGAATCATTGCGACCGTTTTGCATCCATCAAAATTTATGTTTTTTACTGGTTTATGGTAGCGTATAATGTTATTTTTCTCTTTTGTGCCGACCTTAAAAATATTGCTTCTTAAAATTAGTATATGTGTAGTCTGTGAAGAATAAATTTTTCTCTCCTTGGATTTTAGCGCAATTTATATTTTTATAAATTGTAATTTGCCCCCCCCCCTCTTTTCTTTTCTTTTTTTTTTGTATTTTTTCCATCTTTCGTCTTGTAGTAAATAAAATGCTATGTCACCAATAAACATTCTTCTGTGTTTGCTATGTGAATGTCTAGTATATGTTTAACATTATTTTTTACATCATAAGGTATCACAAACTGAAAGCAAACAAGTTTATTACTTTCGATTTTGAGTACATATTTGTTCTAACTTTTGTTTAAGTCATTTGATTTGGTTTTCCGAGTTATTCATCCTGCTGAAATTGCGAAGCTCCTATTTATTTAGCACTCATATTTATATTCGTCACCGGTTTTTATCTGTGTGCCAGCTTTTATTTGAATTCTACTATAAACGTTTGAGGTTTAGCACTTACTACTGCGTGGGTTAACAATTAATTGCGCAGTCTTTCTTAACCCTTTGAGCATAGTGGCTTCGCTTGAAGCCACTTAGCCTTTTTTTTTTCCATCCAACTAAGTTCATTTAAAAACGGCTCGAATAAAGAAAAAGTTCGGTGGCCTTACACGAATCAATGTCAAAACCTTTACCGCTCCAATTCCTAAGCGAGTCCACCTGGGTACTTTTTTTTTAACGTTTAATTATCATTCTAGTTAGACCTCATACAAAAGGTAGTCTTTTAAAATTTTTATCAAAATTTCTGATTTTTCACTCTTATTTTTTGCTTTACTAAGAAAATCTGGGTACACACGAATGTATTTTCATATCTCTTTTGTCAAATTCTCTTTTAGTGTTAAACAGCATTCTAGTATTCTTGAAATTGTTTCATTTAGTGATAAAACTAATTCTAAAGTACGCAAAATATGTACACAATATACATACAAATAACGCTTTACTTCCTTTTCGAAATCAATCAAAAGTGGAAATTAAACTCGGAATAATTGGACACTAGTGGGGGGGGGGATTTTGGGGAATAATAATTTTAAAACTTCATTACATTTAGTGTTTATCATGTTTGATAATTATCACGGGAAAAGTCAATTTAACTTACCCAATGGTTTCTTACCTTAACTCACTCTTCTCGTTTACTAAAAGCAATAATTCACGAAAGATTATCAATATACTAATTTCACAAGGATAAATTGGAACAAAATGGACAAATGCCAATATTATTTGGTATTAAAATCTTGCATTGGAATTTCCATACCTTAAAAAGAAACACTTGTGTTTGCGTGTATGCACGTGAAACGATAAATAAATAAATAAAATAACTAGTTTTTCCAAAGCAGCCGGAGCTTTTTACTAGTCGGAAGGAGCAGTTCTATCAGTCCGCTGTCTCCGTAATACTAATTAAATGTCTAAAGTAAACCATTCTATAAGTGATGACTGATAATAATTTAAAATATATTCCTTTTTTTCGGAAAAACTACATGTATTATCAGCGACGTTAAAGAAACGTTCAAAATATACATTAGCATTTGTAGAATGCATTTACTTTCATGAACTCACATATTTTACTTTTCAAAAATGATTTCTTGTAGCCTCGAAAACTCATCTGCAATTTTTTGCTTTGAGTTTTTTTAAACTTTCTCAATAATATTTTTAATTTCAAAGTCCTCAAAATAACATTCTAAGCCAAATGCGTTAACATCTTCATCAAAATCTCTTTCTGACGGAATTTATTGATTATTTCATCGTAAGACTTTTTCAGCGAATATTATTTGCTTGACCTATGGACTTTCTTGGACGGCACATTCATTGCTGTTAAGCTCCTCTAATCTCCCATCTCGTTGCTTTTAATCGAGTAAGGAAAAATAGTTTTTCCCTCTTAGCTGCTAACTTACCTATCATGTAAAACTAATAATTACTTTCTCCTTTACGAAAAAATAGTTCTATGATAAAACGAATGAATAAATTTTTTGAAAACAATGTTGTTAAGTAACTGAAACTTAAATTGGTATTAACTCATAATTAAATTCAAAACCATTCGCTGTAACGTGTTAGAACTGCTCTTAGGTTAGAGAAGAAATTTAAAATTTCTAGAGCTTTGAAGTTTTTAAAAGCCTTACGCATTATGGTATCTAATTAGATTTTTAAGCTGTAGCTGTTTTTTATGAGTAAATGCTGTAGGAACTTGTTTTATGCTTTCTGCATTGAATAAAGTGGTTTCATTCAATTTGAAGAGTTCATCTTAGTTTTATTGTAACATACTGAACTGATATTTGTATTTTTTTTTCTTTTTCTAAATAAAACATTCTTTTTTATGAACGAGTTTTCTCTTTTCCACACAAATTCTGCAGTTTATAGTAGTATTTTAAACTACTAGATGTTCATGATTAAAGATACCCTATTTAGAAGTAAGTAGAGCTAATCCTGGTTATATGTGACATTTGAACTTTCTATATACTTTATATGGACTGTAAAAAAGATAAATATGTGGATAAAAATAAAAATTAAAATTAAAAAAATAATAATAAAAAGAAGAAACAAAAAAATAATTTTTTATTAATGTTAAATTATTATTTATTTAAATTTATTTAAATTATTTTTGTTTAGAATTTATTCAAAGTATTTGCTTCAGTCACTTGTAGAACGTCGTTCAACAGTACTACGAAGTACCCGCACAGTATGGTAGCAAAAATAACTTACTTTCTAAAGTGAAGCTTTAGAAAATTATTGCTTAAAATAAGCAATCTGGGGGAAGATACCGCATTGAGGAAGATGCCATATCATGTTTTTCACCCACAAGAATCAACAAAAACTTCTAACCAGTCAGTTAGAATGAAGGAGCATGCATATTGAGAGTATGCATGAATTGGTTTTGATTTACCGCTGATTTAAGGGGTGTTTTTATAGTGTTCTGTCCTTTTTACAGCTTCAATGAGAACCCCGAATTACTATTAAATGATTTTGGCTAAGACGCCGTATTTTCTTAAGGGGAAGATGCTATAGCTTTTCGACACGCCGTAGAAAAAACAATGATCCTATTCGAAACATAGACCTAGGCAACATACTGAACCGTCGGAGAAATGTGACTCGATAATATACATTGCATGCAGTAGTTGGAGCAAGAAACTCATATACGGTATCTTCCCCCTATGGAAATTGCACTAACGGCAGCTTCCCCAACGGTATAAGGAAGATTCCGAAATGGAACTGTAATCATTAATTTTCGGCGGTAAAAATATGTTCGTGTGAAGATTTTCGTATCCATAAAAGGGTAATAATAGAAACTTTGATAGTATCTTGTGCAGCATATTGAAGAAAAGAAACTTAAATTTAAAACATTAATATCTGAGCGTATTTTATTTCTTTTAAAGAGAAAGAGTATTTGTTAAAAAATTTACATGGCATAACAGTGAAATAATGTAAAATATTAGAAATAAAGAAAGCATTGCCAAAAGTTATATTTTTTAATGCTTGATAGCAATAAATTCATTGTATCCGTAGCAAATATTTCAACAATGTATCCGACCTCTTAATAAAAAGAGACGAAGAGTCAGGAAATATGGCATTTCTTAAGAAGTTTGCGAAATAAGATATGTTGATGGCTCCCCAGATAAAAATGTAACACATGCCCTTAAGAAATATAAAATGTATAATAAATACGAGTCTTAGATGTCTTTTTCTATACACTAAGGCTCGACCGATGGCATTTTTTGGCCGATGGGCCGATGCCGATTGTTGGCCGATTGTTCAAAGTTGGCCGATGGCCGATGGCCGATTTTTTTAATCTTCCATCGGCCGATGGCCGATGCCGATGGCCGATAGTTAAAAAAATCAAATGATTAGAAAAATAAATGTTTTATAAGAGATTTGATGGGTCACATATTCATTTTATTCTACTTCTTTTTCAGTCATTCAGATTTTGGGCTTAAATTTCTATTTTACTACCACTCGACAAAAATTATATGAGAGAGAGAGAGACGCAGTAAGTTGAGAACTCATTCGTACCATTGGTACTAGGTGTAGTCATGCAGATACTTTCTTAGCTGCAATCCGATGTTCCAAATGTGCTTTTAACTTTTTCTTTCTCTTTTTTTGACTAATCAATTTTAATTTCAATGTAGACTAATATCATAAATTGGTGACAACTGAGTGATGTAATCGCAAAGTGTTTTATAACTAACAAAGAAAGATACAACAAAGATAGAGAAAAAAATAAGATGCTGAATTCGGTATCGGCTGGGCGGTATTTGACAAAATTCCTATTCAAATTGTCGATATTTGTAACATGAATCTCTGTAAAGCAATTCCGCATCGGTTCGCAATATACTCTTTTATTCGTGAATTAAGTTCCACCTACATATACAAAAACGTTTGAGATAAAATTTGAAACGGACACTGTGTTTAGTAATAGGCAACTGCTCTATTGTTTAACATAAACATAAAAAAAAAAAGACTTCAGCAATAATATGTGGATTTAGATACACCAAACTTGGTAAAAGAACTTCCCATTATGTTGTTTAATCATTAAAAAAAAGTGAACCAGTCAACAAATTACACTGTGTGAGTGGAAAAATTCTTTAAGATATTTTTAAACCATAAAGTTAAACAAAACAAGAAGTTCTATCAAGAACTAAACGAGCCTACTTTTCCGTATATCGACATCGGTATTCTGGTATCTGATCAATATTCTTTTAATTATCTGAGACGACAAATTATGTCAAACGTACCTTTTTAGCAAATAAAGCCGATTTCTAAAAACCAAATGATGAACTAGGCACTTAAAAAGTAAACAAAAGAAAAATTAAATAAATAAATAAAGTTGTTGCATCTTTTGAACAATGCAGCTTTCATAGTTCTTCCGTAGAAAAATTAATTAATTGTTTTGAAAAAAAAAGAATGAAAAATAGGAAGCAAATCAAAAAATCAAAACACATTTTATCAAACAAAAAACAAAAAAAAAAAAAACCTCGTTCCCAAAAAAAAATGTCTCGAATTCCATTTTCAATCCGTCGCCAATAATTAAAAATCAAATAATTGATTAAATAAATAATAAAATGTTCTCTTAAATGAGTAATTTTTTGTTAGACAAAAAATCGTCTGCCAAAAAAATAAATAATAATAATAATAATAAATAAAACAAATGAATAAACAAAGACAAAAATCGCGTGCACGGTTATTTCTTTTGAGAGCAGGAGTCAGTCATTTTTTCCCAGCCTGCATTTCTGCAATGTTGGCTCTTTGCTGAGTCAGAGTTAGAGTCGAGGATTCAGAGTTGGGGTTGAAAAGTCGGAGTCATAAATCGCAGTCGACAGGTAGAGTCAGAGTCAAAAGCACACACATTCTAATAGTAGGACTCGGTCTTTTTTTCCGAGCCTGTATTTCTACCATTGTGGCGGAGTTGGAGTCGAAGATTCGGTGTTGGAGTCGGTTTTAAAAAATTAGTTTCGTCAGTCGAAGTCGAAAGCTCTAAAATTATAATGGTAGGAATGGGTCATTTTCTTCTGAGCCTGCATTTCTGCCATGCTTGCGGAGTCGGAGTCAAGGAGTCGGAAGCAGAGTCCTCATTGCAGCTTATTCAGAAAAGTACTTTACATACATTATTTATCAAAACCATTTTCTAACAAAGTTAGTTTGAAGGAAATCCGCCTTTAAGTTCAGGATCTACATTGAACTTAAATTTCCCAGTAGGTGCAATGTTAAGTCTTTTTCTGAACGGTTCAATTCTGAAAGAAAAATGGTTCAAATCAAAAAGCGAAATATGGGAATGAGGTGTCCTCACTGAGATCTTTCGAACAAAAAAAAGTTTATTCAATTCGGACTTTTCCCTTAAAATTTATTAGGTGGGGAAAGGTTGTTTGAACGGTTCAATGTTGAACAAAAAATTGTTCAAACTGAAAATTTAAATACGGTAATGAAGTATCCTTGCCGAGATCATTCGAACAAAAAGAAGTTTGTTCAAATCGGACTGTTCACTCAAAAGTTATTAGGGGTGATAGCTTGTTTGAACGGTTCAATGTTTAACGAAAAATTGCTTAAATCAGAAATTTAAATACGGGAATGAAGTATCCTTGATAAGATCTTCCGAACAAAAAAAGTTTGTTCAAATTGGAATGTTAACTAAAAAGTTATTAGGGGGGAGGGGGGGGCAATCAGACCGACACACAAATTCCCCATCTCAAAACCCTACTTTCCAAATTTTAATTTTTCGATTTTTCTTAAATGTTTTTATTTTTGTTTGACTTTTTTTTGGACCTGGTGATGATTTTGTGATACATCAAACCACTTTTAATGCTTTTTCCGTTTTTTTTTCTTTTTAACGGGAAAGTAGGCTAAAAAGAAAACAGATAAATCACAATACTAAGTCATAGCTTGAATTCCGCTATACTTAAAATGTATGAACAGAAATGTTTGCATGTTCGTTAAAAGCTGCGACACTTACATAACTTATTTTATTGAAAAATAAATAACCATGAAATAAAAAAGTCAGCTTGCACTTTTTTTTTTTTTTGCTACTTTTGCTCCTAGTTTGATTTTTTATTTTGCTGAATCTTGCATCAAAATGGCATTTTTTTTTTTCTTCAGTCGAGCTAAAATTATAATTTTCTTGCTTCAGCCTGCTCTAATACGGTGTTTTTTTTCCTCCAGTATGCTCCAAAATAATTATTTTTCCTCTCCAAAACAGAATTTTAGCTGCTCCGAAATTGTATCCATCGAATCCCACCCCTGATATAGTTTAAATTAAAGAAGTATAAGTTTAAAGTTGTAGAAGCCGTCGACATATTTGCAATTGTAATATTTTAATGAAAATATCTCATAGATTATCATAGAACAGTGGA
Source organism: Uloborus plumipes (assembly GCA_038373865.1). Classification (NCBI taxonomy): domain Eukaryota; kingdom Metazoa; phylum Arthropoda; class Arachnida; order Araneae; family Uloboridae; genus Uloborus; species Uloborus plumipes. Next base: position 35,789 of record JAXGGA010001245.1, on the reverse strand, counting down.
GAAAAATGCGTAGGCAGGCGAACTATGCTTCTAATAGAAATATACAGTAAAAGAGATTGGGGGGGGGGGGGGAGGGTTAAAAATTGCAATGAAAAGGCACGCTAGCATTTAAAAGTGCAAAGGTAAAATGATATGAGTTCAAGCGAGATATAGTAAATAATACACAAATTATCTGTATCGTAGTGCAAGATGGCAATGGCACATATTCAATATTATAATTCAGCATTAAACTAATAGGTAAAATCGGAAACAGCATAATTCTCTCTAAAGCGGACACCTCCCAATAAAGGGCAAAACTTCCGGTTCCGTTATTCGGAGGTTTTAATGTAATTCTTAAAATTCACATCAAACCGATTACTCGGAAAGTGTCTGTGTTGTGAAAATTTCGGTATCTGCCCGATTCGGAAAATCCCAAAACCCAGAACTGTGTTAGTCCCGTTTGCTGCCCGATTTCAAGCCACATGCTGAACATACTTTTAATTGTGAAGTAAAAAATAGAGAAAATAGAATTCCTTCTTAAGAAAACTTAAAAAAAAAATAAAAAAACATCGGCCTTGCATCGGCATTTAGATGTTTTTGAGGCCAAAGGGCCGATGTTTTTTCCATCTTAGCATCGGCGGCCGATGCCGATGGCCGATGGAAAAAATTTCAACCATCGGCGCCGATGCATCGGCCTGGCCGATGCATCGGTCGAGCCTTACTATACACTGAAAAATGCTTCTATCAAACTGAAAGATATTACCATGGATAAAGTAGGTGTTTTACTGCAGGAGTGAAACCCGAAGAAAAATGCATATCGTTTTATGGATCTTAAACTTTTAGACCTTCTTTAGCGCTCTTTTTATGGAGCTCTAACATGAAGACCAATCTTGTATTTCGCAAATATCAATACTGAGTGTGCTAGAAATATCAATTTCTATTTTATTTGAATACTTCTGTCTGCCAGATCTCAATTGAACATTTCGTTCATACATCAATTGATTTTAGATTTTCATAAAACATTTTTTTGTTTCAGGTAAAAAAGAGGTAACACTAGCTTACGTCTACTTTCTCTTGAGAGAGATTGAACTTGAAAATATAAAATGTCAGCATACTCAATTAGTATGCTTGACATTTTATTTTCAAGTTCATATGAGTATTACTCGTATGAGATGTCATCATTCTTATTTCTATCTGTTTTAAGTTCTTTGCCTTTTATTATTTTCTTGGTTCTGTACCAAGCATAAATCGACAACATAAATGTCTTTGACTGATATTTATTAAAACTTGATTTTTTCTTAATGACAATCAGAACAAATTACTTTGTTTTCTTTTGATTTCGTCTAAAACATCAATTTCACTTGCCATACACCGCCAACTCGGCTATTTCGATCCATGGACAGCTGTTTCGAGCTATTTAGTTTTTTTTTTTTGGGGGGGGGGGGGAATTACCGTAAAATTTCCTTCCTTATGAAAAGTTTAAAGCTGATGTTAAAGTTTTCAACATGTAGCCGTAATTCGTGCATTGTAATGACATTGCACTAAACGCTGCAATGACGATCCATTTTGGAGAGCTGGAATACAACTTATTCACTACCGTTTACCTTCAAAATATGTTATAACCTCCATTTTTTTGTAGCAATTGACTTGGGATAAGAATTCCTTTGTACATAAAGTGGTATTAAAGAATAGAATATTTTGAAAGAAATCATGTATAATTTTAGGACCGAAAATTGATTATTGCTTTCTAATAAAAAGCCTGTAAATACTTTAACAATTAAAAAAAATAAAGATATACTAGTGATTTTCAGAGTCAACGCATTTGATATTCTATCATTTAATTGGATATATTAAAACTCCCTAATAGCTTGTAAATAACCTTATGACAACCAATTTAGTTGATGATAATCAGGGTTCGATTAGCATGGGAACCCGGGAAATTTTCATCCTTTGTACTTTTTAAAATTTTCTGTTGATTTCATACACAGTGAATTTTCACTTATGCGCCTGAGCTAGGGACCAGCAGAAAAAGGCGTATAAGTGAGAGAGACGTATAAGTGAACAAACCTATTTAAAGGACTAAAACGCAACATAGATCTAATGAGAAAATGAATAAGAATGTTTCTACTGAAAAGGGACATATTACTACAGTTTGGCAATTACTAGGGATGCACCGATAAGCAAATTGGCCGATTACCCATTACCGATTAATCGGCTGTTGATAATCGGCCGCTTAATCGACTGAGCCGATTAATGATAAGTATAATTGTTTTTCTACTACCAATTTTACCATCACTGTTTTTTATCTATTATACAATTCCAAGTTTAGAAATAGTAAGTAATTTATTTCTGGGAGAAGATTTTTTTCCATTTCCCTAGTTTTCACAAAAAAATTTCAATATTTTATCAAATTTATTGGAACCGATTTTCGTATTAGTGTCAATAATATTATTAACACATTGTTAGTTATGTTAATTGGAAATAAAAATTTATAAAAAAATGAGGGGTGGGGAGTGTGTGGTGAACACTCCAATTTAGGAGTATTTTTAATTTATATATTTTAGTAATCAGTAGTGATTTAATTCAATACTTTTATTCTTTGAAAATTAGAGGTTATCTGAAAGCACTGTGCTAAGGAGAAAACTATCGCCACATGAAAACTGTTGCATCATTGTATACGTACATTTATTCAAAGTAGGAGAATTCATTAAAAAAAACTTTATACCAACTGTGAGGGTTATTATTACTGTTAATAAAATTATTCATCATAGTTTCCTAGTGAAAGTATACTTTAAAGAATAATATCTGAAAAATATTTTTCAGCCGATTAATCGGCCCGATTTTGCCGATTATTAATAATCGGCAAAGTGGTCGATTATGGCCGATTAATCGGTGCATCTCTAGCAATTACTGTAACGTAACTACAATGTTAAAGAGAAAACAAAAATTGTAGAATACCTAATTACAAAATGTTCCCTTTATAACGATGCATAATAGATAATTGAACCTACCTCTCTGAACTCTAATTCATGCGGAAAAAATGCCGTCCGTGAGCAATAAATGAGAAAGATCAAAGAGGAAAGTGAAGAAAAATGCTTATTTTTTTACGAAAATAATTTTTTTTTTTTTACATTTTAGGGAAAATTCGGCGCATAAGTGAAATATTTATCTTTAGAGAGCGACGCATAAACGAATGATACTATCATTATTTTGCTATGGAATGTGCTGAAATACATTTTGAAGACTGCAGAGAGTCCTCATTTTTTATTAGAAGTTAATCCTTGTGATAGGAAAAATTTGGTTGGAAATGTTTAAAATGTTTAAAAAAACGCTCCTTTAGATAACTTCAGCAAAAAAGCGTAATTTAGTGCACTTGATGAAAAGAAAACAGCACAAAAAGTTTGATACGATAATGTAAAAATATGCCTTCAAAAGTTTTATATTTATGATTCGGTTTTATCATAACGAAGATAGTATAATTAAAATAAATCTTCTAGTAAAGCCAGAATCAGCTGTATTAATCAAATTTTGCAACTAATTTTGTATTATTCACGTTTTTCAAAGTTTGCAGTAGGTAGAAAAACATCAATTAATAAGTATCAGAGAGAAATATTTATTTTTGTATAACAAGAAAGTTTTTAACGAAGTATTACAGCTTAAACATAGAAAACTTCGTAGAAGAAGCGTCATTCATTTAGCGTCAGAGTACGAACATTTATTTTTCCATATCAAATGTGCCGTGTAATTATATTTCAATTAGACTGCAAGTTCCGTATGCAGCGATATTTAGGCGGCACTCAATTTCAAATATCTGTCACAGATTGAAGGTTTCCCTTTTGCAACTGACACAAATAATTTCCTCTACATTAAGGGTGCGGACAAAGTCACTTTGTTTGAAATTCCGAACCCGGTTTTAAGTTTTATACAGTATTAATCAAAATATTACAAAAGTGCTCAAATTATAAATTAAAGTTTTGACAGTTCGATAGTGAAATTAAAGATTTGAAAGTTGGATAGTAGATGCTATTGACAAGCAGTTTCATATTATTTGAAATGAATTTCATTTTGCAAAGAAATAAAAATAAAGATAAATAAATGAACTTAATTTATTAATGAAAACAAAATAAAGTAGTTTCGACTACTTTAAGTGACTATAATCCTGATCAATATGTTTTGTTTTGAATTGACTTGTTTGTTCATTTCTCTCTGTGGATGTTGGTTGTATGACTCCTATGGCAATAAAACTCCCTACAAGCCTCTATTACCAACATTAACAGTTCTCGTAATCAAGGATTGAAGCCTAGATTAGTAATATCGTTTCTTAATTTTGTATTTAGTAATAATCTTTTTTCTCTTTTTGGATTTCTAGGTTCTATATTTTTATGATCCATGCTCTTAAAAGTTGCAGTTTTGCACGAATTTTGGACTATATTTTTCTATACTTAATATCATACGGATATAACATTAACAGAACAGAACATCTAAGAAGTTATACCATAATGCATGAAACTATCATAACTATAACGTAATAAACCATATGAATAAACGATCTAAGCAAAAATTAAATAAGTGAAATTGTTATGCACTATTAAAATATTGTAATACTATAAAATCAACGTTAATTTCGAAGCAGAGACAACATGAAAAACACAGTTTACAGAATGTAATTAAATATAACTACCGGCATAGTATCGGGAAGTAAAGTATGCTACAAACTGTTATTAGAGGTTTAAGGCATAATGGGAAATAGAAATAATATTTTGGGTTATTAACTGTCAAAGACAAAGAAACAAATGCTAATGGTCCATTCGACAAAAAAGCGGCCATCTTGTCCCGTACGTAACGCTCATGTATTTTATTAACAAGTAGAGATTTTAAAGGGTAATGAACGAAATGTTGCTAGTTAAGAAATCATAAAACGGTGTTAGACTTCTGAGGCAGCGGGCTTTGTTTATTACCGTTAGAAATTACAACTTTTTAATGAAATATATGAGCGTCATATGCTGGACTGAATGACGACATTTTTGTGGAATGGCCCTAATGCTCATGAAAAATAAAATTCGCTCTAACAAAGAACCATATTGCAACTGTAATGCGAAATTACTTAAAAGCTCCGACCAAAGCTCATTTTTTTCGGAAACATCCATTGCTATGAATGGTGTCAAAATTTTACATCTAGAAGTATACTTTCATTACCGAATTTATCACCAATGCTAATAGCGTTTTCAGTTAAGATCTCCGTCAATTAAAGCTTTAGTAAGATAGACGCAGGGCTAGATAAAACTGTTTGGTTCCTTTATTGCTCAAAAAATCAACTCATTTTCCTTTTGTCGGACTTTTGGTTTGTTAATTGAAACGAAAACAAAACTGAATTAAGTATTACGAAATTCGATAGCATAAAAAATTACTTTTAATAGATAACCCCCTCTATAGAGTTAAAAAGTGTGTTAGTTAAAATTTCTTTATGTCGGAAGCCTTATGTGTTTTCGTTCATTTCACATAGTAAACTTTGCGTATTGCGGACCGCTTGGGAGTAGTATAATTTGGAGTTTATATATGAAGATTTATACGAGCGCGCGTAATTACATTGGATGTTAAATTGATTCAGTGTTGGGTTGACTTCTGAAATGCAAACCGTTGATTAAGTGTCCTCGATATCGTGCAAAAGCTGACGGTAAGACATCTGTCTAAACGTGACACTGAGATATCGACTTTAATAACATCCACCATTGCAATGCATTCTACTAGATTTCATGAAATTAAATACCATGATTATTAAAACGCTGTTGTTTATCATTTTATTGGAACGGCTTAAAAAAGTAAATATTTTACTGGTCATGCACTATTTATCTCATTTAGCAGTCTTATGAAGTAGTTAAACATTAAATGATATTTCATGAATAATATTCTCCTTAAAAAAGGAGGATATTTTCTGACACCTCATAAGTTGGATTAAGTGCCCTAAAAACTGCCAATTTTTTTAAATAATCTGAGAATAGGTTTTCAGTAAAAAACTACATGAAAAAGTTTTATAATGTATAACCAACCCCCCACAAGAAATTTAGAATTATAAGTTAATATCTTCTACCGTATCAACGGCCCTGAAGCTGGGAAAATGTTGTGTTTAGCTTTTTCTGATTTACTGTCAAATACTGCACAAAATAAAGCTTTCAATCGATTTTAAATTGTTGTTTCAATCAAACAGAAGCTGATTAGGCTCTAAGAGCTCCTTGCAGCTCCATATTGCAGCATTTTTATTACATCGCTTTCGTGGTTACGTAATGATTGATGTTCGTTAGTTTATCGTTATCATTGCTTTGGCGTACGTTGCAGAGTAATTTTCTTGCAGCAGCAAAAGGTTTCTTTTGCACCCTGCCAACTCATGAGTGCATAATAACATGTCTCGTAACATGCAATTTTAAAGTCTAGTTCGCCGCTATATTTCCTCCCTAAAATCGCTAATGACTGAGAGTGTAAACTGATCACAAAGCGCTGCGCTGTTGAATTTTTAGTAATTTCACTCATTTATTTACTTTGTTTCACCTTGAACTGTTAATGTCTGAACTGAGCACCTAATTTTGAGCATTTATGAAACTGGAAGTATGCATCAAGAGTAATAGTTACGAAACGTATGCATTGGTAATGCTGTGTAATGAACTCCTCATAAGGTCTAAAAAAGGGGATCAATTAGTGGTCCTTAGAAAAGTATAAACGCACGCGTTTTTCAAAGTTTTGTGCGCTGTTTCGAAAGATCCTTTTCTTAGAAAAACTGGGAAATTTTTTTGGGAAAATTGCGTTCCCCCCCCTCCCCCCCGAGTCTTTAACGGAAAAAAATTACGATGCATGTTGTCCCAGTCATAAGAAAGAGGTTACAAATGAAAGTAAAATAAACTTGACAAATTATCTTGGTTGGTTGGTCGTGTTAGGTTTGTTGGGACAAGATATTTTATAGGCTATACTGCGCCAGCAATAATACTGTGGTAAACTGATAGCAAAGATAAAATTTACAGAACAACATCCATAAAACTTACTTTTAAACTCACTTTTAAATTTAAAAACGTTTCAAAACAAAACAAAAGCGTTTCAATACGAAGTTAAAAGTTTAAACTAATCAAGCGAAAAAAAAGTTGGAAAAATCAGAAACATATGAAAACGTAAACGAAACAAACAATAGGACAAGGATAAAAACACTAAATTAGAGACATAAAGTCAAAATCTTAAAAAAAGTGGAACAAATTAGGATTGGGTCCCCTAGTAACTCCGTCAAAGATGGATAAAAAATATTAAAGTATTTAAAACACATAGGATTAAAATTTGGGCAGTTACATAAAATATGAACCCTGCCTGATTGACATTGCAGTTAATTGTCTTGTAAATGCACAATGTTTACGGAGTTCATCTGAAGAAAAGTTCACGTGAAAAGTAGTCCAAATACAGGAATTGCCAAAAGAGTGATGCAAATCAGGAGCGCTGATACTGCTGTTCTTTGTTGAATGTATTCCTTAAATTCATTGTAGAGAAACATTAACGGATAGACATAATCTACAGAAATAAAATAGACATCTCTTAAAATTTATTGGATAATATAGAAATTCTTAGATTATGAAGAACGGATCGTTGTAAACTTAAATCTATATTTACTGTTGCATCCCTTGAAAAACGGGGCAAAAGGAAAAAATAAAAGGGAAATGCAAGAAATTTCTCAAAAGTAACAGAAACATAATTTCTTTGCCATGAATATTTTCATTCTCCTCTCCAAAAAATATCAGAATATTTAAAATTAATTTTAGGTACGCAACTAATGCTTGTGAGAGGAATATACATATATTTTAAAAAAGAAGATAATTTCAAATAGTGAAAACTGTTCATGACAGTTTAAAATCGATAATACACTACTAAAAGATAAAAAAAAAGTATTAATAGTCGCTAAATTGAGATTATTTTACAATATATTTCTTTAAAGTTGTACGTATTTACTTGTTGCCATGTCTTTCTTTTGTAAACGTGTGACATTAAAAATTAATTTCTATTAAAAATTGCATTCATAGACTATGCTTAGAGATTGTAATCTCTCTGCCAAAATAAGTTTTTCAAAAGAAAAAAATAAACAGTTTAAATATTTTAATAAACGAACATAATTGAGAAGAAAGCATAGAAGAAGAAAATTTGCATAATTCTTTTATCCTACAATGAAAGCACCAAATATACTTTATAAGAATTTTATGCTCTCTGCAATAGATATCATATATGATTAAAAACGCTAAAAATATTTTATCATAATTATACACTCTTCTTTGTAGTGTACATCATTAAATTACTCCTTTGTATTACCAGCCATTAATCATTCAGAAAACTAGTTAGTTTGTTTTATAAACTTAATAAATCATACTATAAGATGTTTGTTTTGGGTAACAAACTAACGAGTATTATGTAAGTATTAAGGATTTAGCAACATTTTCCTTAAGCACTTTTTTTTCCTTGAAATAATATTTTAACGATAGTTTAATAAATTAAAGACATTAAATGAAAAATGTTATTTTCTTAACGATTTCTTATGTTGATTTTTCTTAAGACTAACTATACTATGAGACTTGAAGACCTATAGAACGCATTTTTAAAGAGACGTGAAATTTAAAAATATATTTACCACATTGATTATACGATACGCGCTCGAAAAATAAATGAGATTGCTAGGAATGAATAATGTATGAGATTTAAAACATGCTAAGGTCAGATGAAAAAGTTTCGAAACTTAAAATTGCCATTAAGTTAAAGATCTATACAAAAGATTATTTCTTCTTACCTTCTCTTTTTAAAACAACAGAAGAAAACTTAAAAAGATTGTTTCAAAATAGCAGTTTTTTATGTAATATTGGTCCCGCTTTGTCAGGTAACGTATAAGAGAAAATCGCTCGTTTACTGGAGTAAATTTTTCGTAGTTTTTCACATGGACAATGTTACATTTTTCAACCAGAAGAAATCAATCACACAGCAAATCTTTAAAAAAATTCAAAGCTTAAATAGGTTTTGAATAAGCCTAACATTTTTCCAGTGTCGAAGTTGCATTCCCAATGTAAAGTTTGCTGATTTTGCATCAAGGTAACAAGCTTTTTTTTACAATACTTTACTTTTAATTTAGAACAGTTAAACTGAACCTTCCTATTTTTTTTGTAGCAGCATACACATGGCTAGTAGTTCATACACGCAGCAATAGATAAGTTATTGAGCTTGTTTTAATAATATCTTTGAGTTCATCTAACTAATAATCCTTTTCAGTTCTAAACCAAACTGCAAGTTGGAAAAAAATGGTAAAAGGGTAATTTTAGAGTGCACCTGCACAAAATCATATTTACACCACATATAGTCGAGTAAAGACATTTTGAGACTTAAGGTGGGGACTATAACATATCTTCTTTCTATAAAATCATATACTTGCAAGAAATATATCTGAAAATTAGCTTAGTAATTTAATTTTGATGTTTAGCACCGGTTGCGTTGCTGGTGAAATTTTAAGTTAATATAATACATTTTACAATAGAAATCTCTGTAAGCTACGAAAAATTGATCAGGATTTTGATGACACAGTATGATCAGCAACTTCTTTCCACAGCTTTTACTCAGACTTTCGCTATGGGCGGAAACATAATCTGAACATAATATTCAACAAACGTCCCATGTATTTTGCGTAACTTTATGGTACATAAAATAAACATTGATTAGTTTACTGAGCGAAGAGCTTGTATTATATGAAATTTGTTTGTAAGGTACACTGCATGCATTTCAAGATTAAGTCACATAGCATTTTGAGGATCGAGTATAATCTATATTGGTTGAAGGAGGTTTGAACTGGAGTTAAAGTACACACAGCGACTATTAATATGTTTATTTCATTTGTATTTCAAAATGTACAGCAAAGTGAAACACAAAACAAGTGAAAGATATAAATTTTATTTTAAATCGAAGTCTCATTTGCTCAAGTATACAGAAAACTAACAAAATGTTTCAAAAATTAAGCGAATTGTGAACAGCTTTTTTTTTTCAAATTTATTTTTATTTATGTATTTTTTCAGTTTTAAGTTTATTTTACCGTAGTTTTCTAATAATAATTTTTGAAAGTCAATAACAAAATACAGTTTTAACAACGACTTTTTTATATCATAAATTATTTTAAATTCCAAAATATAGACATATTTATCATTAGTTTTTTTTTATAGCATTTATACAGAAAAAAATGCTATAAGGTTTTATACTTGGAGATTGGCGCAAAACACTGATAAAAGTGTGAGTTATCAACTCCATAAACTATATTTACGAGACACGCAAAAAAGGAGAAGGTAATGCACTATTTCTAGCAGCATATTTATTACGTTTCTTTACCTTAATGCAAAATCATAAACCACAGTTGATCTATGAAAATAGTATACATAATTCGTGGTTTGCAAGAAATCAATTTTGCAGCAGCTGCAGGAACTCAAAGTATGTTTCTTTGATATTTTCGGAGTTATCAAATCTTAACGGCAATGTTTATTACTTCATTAAAATTTATAGTCGTTTTTTGCAATTTAAGATTTATGATCTGCATTTTTAAACTAATAGTTTTTTTTAATTTATAAATTCTCAGGACTTTCGATGTACAAACGAGTAGCTAACATAGAAAAGGAGTTAAAAAACAAAATTTCGACAGAAGAAGATTAGGAGACTTTTAAGTAATAATGACCTTGCATATTTTAATGCATAATTCCGTATTGATTTGATTCCTATGCGTAAAAAAAGTTGAAAACCACGAAAAGATTTGTCATAACAATCTTTAGCATTTATTCATTTGTAAACTACTTCCTCAGTTCATGAATTTTATTTTTCTCAATATTGGATGATTGTTCCTATGCATTAGCGTACTTCTATGGACATGATAAAGTTCAGAAATTCAATCAATACTAAAAAAATGAATGTTGTTTTTACAGTATAATACAGCAATATTTGTAGTAATAAACTGTAAAATTGCTCAATTTACAGTACTGAACTGTAAAATTGCTCATTTTACAGTACTAAACTGTAAAATTGCTAGTTTTACAGTTTATTACCGTGCATTTTACAGTTTTAAACTGGAACGTCTGCTGCCAGTCTTATACTGTTGTTTTTACATTATAATACAGTTAAATTTTACAGTAACAAACTGTAAAACTAACAGTAATAAACTAAAATTACTATTTTTACACTTTATTACTGTGAATTTTACAGTTTTAAATTTGAAGCTCGGCTGCCAGTATTATGCTGTAAAAACAACTTTTCATATTTTGCAGTGCAGTAAAATGAAAATGAAACTTATCAAATGGAGTTCATTCAACTCTGGAGGTATTTACCACTAATTGCTTAAACATTTTTCCTATTTAAATCTCAAAAATTTGATTCTTTTGAAGCAGCTCACTCAACTCTGAAATCTATCTCAATTTTATTTTCTTAATTAATGATGAAAGTTCGCTGTACTTGATGCATGCATGTTGTTTCGCTTTAAAAATCAATAAACTCTTTCATTATTTATTAATGTAACATTAGTAATCAAGTAAATATGCACTTAATAGTCGTCCCAAAGTTCAGAATTATGGTTATATTTAATACATAATAAAAAAACGTTATAACTATTGATGTGTCGAAAAAAGATAACGCAAACGTGCTCAAGAGTAAACATCTGTGAGAGAAAAACAATTATAAGTTTTCAGATCTGATTTTTTAAAGAAAAATTACAAATCGTATTGAGCATGAAAGTTCTGAAAAAGAATAAATATGTTAGCAAAGAGTGAAATGTTTCACTTTAATTTAAAAAATAACTTTCATAGTTCTATTTTATGATACGAAAGACATGTTTTACTGCAAATAAAACATTCTATTTTTTAAAACGAAAGGCTTTAAACTTTTTCTGGAGTACATAGTACAGAAAATCTTGAAGAAAACAGTGCAAATATTAGTGAATTAAACAAATAGTTCATAAAGAACTAATCGGTCCTTCATACCAACATCAAATTTGTAATAGGTGAGACAGGGTCAGGTTGATATGAGGTGAAGATGATACAGGGGCTTTAATTCTGGAGTGAATTTGTGCCCCGAGTTGAGAGTTGTTTGAGGAAGTACGAATCTTAATCTAACTTGACCTGCGTACGTGAGAGAATGTATGTTTTGTTTTTTGTTTAAGAGTTATTTTATCTAATAAAATCGCTGTTTTGTGCATTAAACAAATTTTTGTGGATTACTTTCAACCTCCGTACATAGTGTTTAAGTAGTTATATATTAATGAAAAAGTTATATAAATGCGCCGGGCATTTTGTCAGGTGATCAAAGACGCCTGACTGCTCATAGGGACTTCCAGGGTTTGAATCAGGGCTCGAGCATAGCTATACTTTTTTTCACCTGACCTTGCCCTTTCTTAGTGTGACTGTGTTGTTCTGAGGGATTGTCGGAATTATACTTCAAACATTTTATGAGGCTTTTCTTAAAAATTAACTCTTAAAAACTTCATTTTGTTGTTTATGATGTCACTTTAAGAGTTGATTTATTAGTGTATCCATTTAAACTAACGTTTAGTCTATTTGATACATTTTTGCAAAAATATTTCAAGATTTATTTTATAATAAAAAAATACGTTAACAAAGGTTTTGGTTTATTTAATGGAAAAATATAACTAGCATTACCTGCAATTTTATTTTGGTACTAACATTAGTAATAAAAATTAGAAAAAAATAAATGTAAAAAGTGTATCAACTATGCTCGTTCTCTCCTTACTATCTCTCTCTCGTCTAAACTTTGAATTGAACTTAAATGAATCACAAAATTTCAAGACAAATATACCATGTAGTTGTTCCAAAGCTGCAATAGAGCCTCAACATTGCATGGTTTTTTTAAAAAATGTTTCTATAGAACGAATATACTAAAAGGTGAACTTTTTTTGTGCGATGTTCTAAGCAAATGTTTCAGAGCTAAAAGTATTCTTCTACTCACATCTGTGTATGAGTATGAGTCGTAAAGTTATGAACGAAACAAAAGCAACCCCCGACAGTGGCTCATGGAAATAAATTAGCTTTCAGTTGGAAACACTCGGCATTTATGCATGCCACATTTGTTTTATTTCCATTTCTATAAGTATAGCACTCATCTTCAAGTCTTAATCTAATCTGCTGATGCATAAAATTCGGTTCCAAAAATGAGACATTATGTCCTATGGACGTTTTAAGCTAATAGAGATTTCGGCAAACACATAGATTTCTCTTGTTTCTAAATATTTGAAAATTTAATAGTAAATTGAATCATTTAGATAAAAAAAAACGTTAAGTCCACTTTTTATGAAAACTAATTTTGCTTAAAGATGTAAGTGTAAAAGCTTTTTTTCCTATGACTTAAGAGGCAGTTTTTATAAGAACCGGTCACAATTCGGGTGTCAGATATACACAATTTTTGATTTTGCTAAACTGTTTATGGTGGATTCTTCTAAAGATTTCAGAAAACATTTAATTTTTCTCTTTCCCCAATAAAAATTTTGGGGGCCTGTAAAAATTCGTAAACTTTAGACCGACTTTGTGTTTTTCTAAAATCGACCTTTTTTAAAATTCGATTATCTCAGCGCCTCGTTGAGCATCAACCAAAGTATTTTTGCGATTACATCAACACATTTAGTGTTCAAATCGAAATATATTTTAAATTTTATAGCTGACCATCGGGGGATCCTGTCTGGAACAATCAAACTTCACCGAAGATAGTGAAAAGTGTCGTGTTTGAGGCTTACGCGACTGAAGATATGAGGTTCGTAATGGGTTGGCGTAAGTAAATGTTTTCGATTGCTCATAGCTTTAATTTAAGTTGCTTCATATATCACAATACGTAATCATAATTCATAAAAAATAGGCATATGGTAATCTATTCGATTCAGGAAAGGGGGGAAAAGTCGCGATTGGAGATGGAATTGAAAAGGAATATGTGTCTTTCTGGAGAAATGTCATATGCTTTGTAATGATTTTTATGTAAACTAAAGAAGAAAGCTAAAATTAACTGAAAAAAGAAAGGAAAAAGGAAAAAAAAACACCTTTTCCAAAACAAAACAAAACTACTTCGACAAAAATAGCTGGGTTTTAGCACTATGTCTTCAGAATATATTTTTTTCGTTTTAAGAGAACGCAAAAATGGAACGTGTATAATTATGTTGTATTATCTGAGCATAGAAACACGCAATAATATGTTTAGTGGTTTTAAAAATTAACACATAAATGGAATATTATAAGTTTTATACAATCAAAGTTTAACGATGTCGTCTATCTCTATATTCGAATCTTATCCCAAAAGTAAGGTTCGTGTTTATTTATTTAGTTTTTTTCAATTTCAAATAATGTATCAAACAATTGATGTATACATATTTTTTGCATCTTTCTCAAGCTTTCTACCTAATTTTTATACTAGTTTTAATACTTGTACATCGTTCCACCAGCTTTTGAATGCTTAAGTCGTATACATCTGCCGCCAGTGAAATTTCCCCATCATTGACACCGTCTTTCACTTCATCCCCTGTGGTTAAACGCATTCACCGAAAAACTTCTTTAAGTAGTGAAATAAGTGGAAATCGTTTGGCGCTAAGTCTGGACTATAAATGTGATTTGTCCGTCTATACCCATCTAAAAGACTTCATCAGAGTCGCACCCACTTTCTCACTTTTCTGTATTTCATTGTGTTAGGACCGTAAACTTCACTTATCTACTAATGAATGGCAGCTGCTGAAACATTTCTTGCTGACCTAAACGGAATAACTGACCTTACTTTACAACCGGAGGGCCGACGAAATCACATAAACATTACGAACTGACACTGTAAACAGCGCACATCAGCAGTTGGAGAGTCAACACACAGACATGTAAAATTCAAAAATTTAAGGTTAATCTTAGCTTCCTTTAGAAATAACCATCGTATAAAAATCGCTATGTGTGTATGTTCCAAATTCATAGCTTACGTTGGATTTTTTTTCCAAATCTGGCAAAGGTTCTTTGGTGCTTATTATTTTACTCAGAGAGATTTCTTTATACAAATCCGCAGTTTATGTTGGATCATTGCCAAATTTACCATACAGGTCCTTTGATGCTCATTATTTAATGTAGGAGGTGATGGGGTTTTTCGCCAGTAAATCCGTGAACCGGAATTTTCACGCCTAGGAATATCAATGACTGAATTTTTGGAATTAAAAAAAGGTCTAAATTTAAATTTTGAGCTATAAAATTGCTCTTTTTTACACGTTGATGTAAAATGTTACACTATTTATTTTTCCTTTTGTTTAAGTCTGTTTGTTTAACTTACGTCACACAACAATACTTTTATTGTTAAGGTATACCGTGCAACGCAGAAATGCATGAGCAACTATTCAACTCTGACATAATGCATTTCAATTTCAATAAACACGAAAAGAATTTACTAATAATTATGTTTTTTCATTAGAATATGTACAACTTACTAGTGAAAAAAAATTACAGCACATACACTTACATTCACTAGCCACAAAGTATTAAGATTTATCTCTTAGGTATACAAGTTAACAATTGAAAGCAATTGTTATATAACGATATACATGAAGCCGTTCTGTCAATGTTATGAATGACTTCCTCAAAGCACTGCTGTGGATGTATAAATGAAGCTGACGTTCATTGAGTTATGATGAGCATTTAACAGAATGCATCTGGGGCTCTCTGACAGTAATCAACAAAAATAGAGCTTCTGCAATGGCTAGTTGAAACTAACTGCATTTTTTCTATTGCTTTCTAAGCTGAGCGTATTAGAAGTAGTATGCCTTTATTTTATTTCGAAGTTCGAAGTTAAACTAAATTCATTATATATTGTGCCTAATTGTTATTATTAATTTAATCCTTGAAATGCTACGTGAAACACAGTTTTTGATGAGTTCTAGGTAATATTTATTAAAATGGCTCAGAAATACTTTAAGGAAATATTTTAGATACTTCTGTTCAAGTCTTCTCTATTTTATAAAGAGTTTTGCTATTGCTAAAATGTAATGCTATTGGTAAATATATATTTGAAGTATGTTAAATTTAATTTACTTTAATATATAAATGTTTTTGTTGTGCTTCTAGGAGGGCTGCTTATTGGCTCATCACCACTCACAGGCATTCCCCGGAGACTGGCACCAAGGGCGGATACATACATTTTTCAAGGGAGGGGTCTCTTATTTTTTACTATGCATACTGGTTCGCAAATATTGATAGTAAAAGCTTTGGATTTCAATTTCGAAATACTTCTAGGAGAGATCCCCAAAACTATTTCCCCCAACTTCATTAAAACTCGCATGAAATTGCATTTTTGGAACTTCAAATGTCGAAAAACTACCGGTAAAAAGTATCCCAAGGGAGGGGCGATCGCCCCCATCTCCCCTCCCTTGTATCCGCCCTTGACTGGCACCCATTCGTTCAAGTGGCACCATTATCGGCGTATGACAGTACCACTAGAACTTTGACACCCATTTTCCCCATCAGATGGCGGGGAATTTGCTAAAAGTACTCAAAGCCAAACGAATGCTCTACTGATCTTTTACATGACACATAATTATGTGACAGAATGCTGTCGATTTTCGGCATCTTGAAAATTCACTGACTGGAGCCAAGTTTGAGCCTGCGCCTTTGGGCGTATACGGCCAACTCCAAACCATTGCGTTACTCTGTCGGATTTTATTTAATGAATAAACGCTTTTTTAATTTAAACATGATGGCCGTTTTCAACGAACTGTAGCTTTTACTTGAAATTTCAGTGAAATACGCTAATGCGCACGCACACAGCTCTTTCAAACACACCATTGATATCATTTTGATTAGAACAACATGCGGTAACGCTGAATGTTTTGAGGGAAAAGTGACAGCCCAATGAAAATTGATTATAAAAGGAAAATAATTCAAAGAAAAAAACAGGAAGAAAGGTATCGAAGTAATAGATTACTATATCGGTATTAAAGCATAAGTGTTGCTAAAGAATTTTTATTTTAGACTAGGTATTAATTTGCAGTTTAAAATATTATATATTCCTAACATAACATTCACAAATTCGCACAAAAAAAATCATGCATGGCTTTTGGAAGTATGGAGCTATGTAAAATAAAATAGAAAAGCGGAAGTAGCACCATGATTCAAAGCGTATAAAGTTTCATTTCGAACATATTTTAAACTTATCTTGGAGAAAAAATTACGCAACACGTATGACGAAGTAGCAAAAATTTAAATTACTTTCTCATAAAAATTCGGAAGAGAGAAGGATGAGATGAATTTTGGATGAGTATCTTCAGTTGCCGCCGGTGCTATTCATTATATAAAATTTGTTATTTTTCAATATATTTTTTTAAATAAAAAAATGAATTCCTTAGTTTTAATAAGTCCGAAAAGTTGCCATGAGGTACCCTTAGGGTATTGAAAACTTTATTTATGAGTGTCAATGGCTTCAGTTGTTTTTGGTGCCGTTAAATTTACGACATTCGTTAACTTTACACTTTTTTTTTTCAATATTTTTCATTGTTTAAATAAGATTTTGTATTTATTATTTCAAATACTGCTAAAATGTTTTTATAAGATATTCTTAGAACTTGCGCAAGTTATTTTTGATGTGGGTCAATAACTTCAGTTACATCTGGGGCCGTTCATTATGCAAAATTCGTTAATTTATCGTTGTTCCAATATTTATTTTAAATAGCAAATTGTAACCCTTATTTCGAAACTTTTCACACGCTGTAAGAATCTCATGCGTCAACTGTTCAGCATTATTGGAATTAAGGATGACAATTCTTCATTTAACGAAACCTTTTATGGATTTTTTTTAAACATTAAAAAAAAAAAAGTTTGTCCTTCACACCTTTACACTGGTTACGTGACCTGACTGAAATTTCCTCCAAAATGCACTGGCTGCTAGCCTGTTAAAAGTGATAGTAATCAGCTGAGTGAACTTGAAGGGAAATAACTTCTTAGTTTGCTACACATTATAGAAGTTGACTTTTAAAATCGCTTAAATAAAATATAAATCAGAAAATCGGTAAGTAGTGGTTAAAAAAAATCTTTATAAAAACGTGTGTGTATTAATTGGTGTGAGTTTCATTTTGCTTTTAACTTTTTCAAGGATATAACCAGAATATCCAGCTAAGTACTGCACATTTGCCGTCTTTACTTTTAAAAGCTTTTCCTTAGATGAATAGTCAATAGCAATTTTTTTTTATACATTTCCAAAAAGAAAATTCTGTGTCAGTGCAGTGGCTGGAGGTGCTTATTACTGGGTTGGTGTACTTCTTTGTTTTTTTTTTAATTTCGGCCCCTCAAAAAATTGAAACAGAACTATTAACCCTCTCGCTATCGTCGAAATGATATCTAAACATATATGCATATTTCAGAAGTTTCTTAGAAAGACGTTCCTAAAATGATACAGTAGGACTCCCACGGATTCGTTTTTTTTTTTTTCATTTCGACCCCTCAAAAATCTGAAACAGAACCATTAACCCTCTCGCTATCTCTCATCTACTCTATTTCTCCGTTCTAATATCAGCGATATGGCATCATAAACGTCGAATGATATCTAAACATATATGCATATTTCAGAAGTTTCTTAGCAAGACATTCCTAATAAATGATACAGTAAGACTCCCACGGATTCGTTTTTTTTTTCATTTCAACCCCTCAAAAAATCTGAAACAGAACCATTAACCCTCTTGCTATATCTCATCTACTCTATTTCTCCGTTCTAATATCAGCGATATGGCATCATAAACGTCGAATGATATCTAAACATATATGCATATTTCAGAAGTTTCTTAGCAAGACATTCGTAATAAATGACATAGTAGGAATCCCACGGATTGGTGGAGTTATTCGAAAAGCAATTAATCTTCGATCGAGATAATGAACTCGGAACACGTTGGACTCTACGAGCGTTAATCAATGATGGCTCAAAATTCGTGCATCAATATTTATCATAGTAGATAGGAGTACCTAATCAAAGATTTTCCGTTCGTCTAGTTTTCACGTGCTATTTAAGATGAAAATCTTAGCGTGATGGTTTTGGAGCTGAACGTTTCAAAAAGGGACTTGCTTATGGAACTTATGAGATGTAAATGGTAAATTGTTTGATTTCCGGTTTCGGGATTGGGTTGAAATGAATTTATTTATGTTTTGTACTGTTATATTTTGCGCTAGAACCAGTACAGAGATGTATCAAACATTGGATGAAGTATCTTTTTTGAAAGTTTTTGTTTAATAACTTTACAGTTGACCTAGAAACATGTGGTGAAAAACTACTTTAAAAAAATAATAAACATTTCGGAGTTTCCAGCGATATGTAAAATATTCCCAACCGTACATTTTATAAATTATAAAATATGTAAATATGAAATAAAAACTCGTCTAGTTAAATTTTCGAAACTTGTAACAGATGAGTTTTGGTTTCACAATTGTATTTTTTTTTATGAACACGATATTTTATTTGATTCTGATACGGATACGGTTTTTTTTTTGAAAGGAAGAAAAAAAATATGCTGTAATAAAATAAATGTATTCATTCCGATTGTTTTTTCAGAACTTAAAATAAGCAAAATATAAAAACTGAAAGTTAAGAAAGTTAAGAAACACAGAAAGAACATTAAAAAAGCAAGAAAAAGAACTTATGTAAGACTTCTTGATCTAAAAGGAAAAAAAAAAACTTTCAACAAATCTGCATATGTAATTGCATTCTTTAAAGAGAAATTCACACCTGTTACCACCGCCTGTAATTTTTCTTTTCTCTTTTAAGCTTTAAATTCGGATAGATATTTCTATTTATTCTCATAGGTGCGCGTTATGGCACTAAATTTCTCCTTCTTGTACAAGACCTTTCAATCGTTAAGGAAAGAGATAGTTAAATATAACAATTCAAAACTTTCATGAATTTCAGAATTGATATACAATTGCATAACCTTTTGTTGAAGTTAATAAGAAAAGGATTCGAACTATTCATATGTGTTGCTCATAAACTAATATTGTAACAGTTTTTAAAAAATACCCCAGTTAATTCTTAACGAAAACGTTTTTGTGTACCGCATAGTTCGACATAAATGTACATTTAATCAAGAAAATATTTCGTAGCGTATCTGTTGTATAGCTGCTACTTTTAACAATCATCTAACTTTACGTAAAAAACACATACAACTTCCGAAATAAACGTATCAAGTATATTTGTAAAATATAAAAGAGGCGGACTGAAAAGTATAAGTTTCATGTAACATTAATCTAGCAAAAATGTTCACAAATTTCAAATCCATTTACGGAAACATTTTTGATACTTTTCGAAATTTTTCTAGCCTTAATATTTTTGAATCATCAACTCAAAAGAATAAGCTTCTGAAACATGCATTCTCTAGCGTACTATCATGTTTATTGCAAATAATGTTCTTTCTTGCATTGCAAAACATAAACTTTTGCTTTACATTATAATAATGGCTAAAGAAGTTCCAGTTTAAAGCTGTTAATTGCACAGTAATAAATTGTAAAAAAAAAGTAATTTTACAGTTTATTACTGTAACGTAGCAATTTTGCAGTTTATTACTGTAAAGTAGCAATTTTACTGTTTATTACTGTAAAATTAACTGTATTATACTGTAAAAACAATATTTTTTTGTTACCATGTAGAGTGATGTATTTATTTGTTCATTTATACTACAGTGAAAAGGTAAAGCGTTTCAATTGAAAAACTATAAAACTCATGCAATTTAAATCTCACTGGATAAGGAGCTTTTAGAAGTAATAAAAGAGCACAAAGCCAACGAGGATAACAAAATCGATGGCACAGAACCAAAAACTTTCACATTAAAAATGTTGAGAAATTCCTTGACAATGAGTAGTGGTTTTTGTGATTTCTTAATAAGAGAAGATCCCTTTATATAAGTGACGGGAATGATTATGGATGCGTTAATGCCATACAAAGAAAAAACTACACTGCAAAAAGTAAACTGCTGCTTTTGCAGTACAGTCCCAGACAAAAATATAGGGCCAGCTACAATATCCTACCCAAAAAAGCTAAGATTGCTAAAAAAAGTTGTTTAATGTATTTATTATATGTAATATTGTGATAACAATCGACAGTCACCAAAAAAAATAATAAAATTTAATAATGTGGGAGATTTGTTGGAAACTTCTGTTTTGAAGCAAGATGCAAGTTGGACAAAATTATAGGGCCACTATACAAATTTCGCTCTGGGTGCAAAATTTGCATATGACCGATGCTGTAGTGAATAGCCAGAAGATAAAACAAGCATTGCAGCACGCGGCTTCGTCAGTGAGAATGTTGTTAGACATGGGTAGAGGTGAGCCATTAACCGAAAAAGAGAAAGGGCAGATTCTTGCATATCAGAAATGTGGGCCAAGTTCTCGTGCTATTGCTGATAAAATAAAAAGGTCTTAGTCTGTTATTAATAATTTTTTGAAGAATCCTGAAAATTATTTCCAAAGACGATCTCCCGGGAGAAGAAGTTCTTTGACTGATAGACAAAAAAGACGCATTTTTTATAGCGTTTCAAATAAAAATTTGTCCCCGGCGGCTATTGTTGAAGATTTACAACTTCCATGTTCAAGAAGAATAGTACAGCGACTTATAGCAGCGCATCCGAACTTTCGGTACTCGAAAATGAAAGGGAAACCTCCATTGACGGTAAAGCATAAAATGTGCCACATGGAATTTGCAAAAAAATAAGTTGCATTTGGAGACAAATATCAAAATGTGGTGTTTTCAGACGAAAAGAAATTCCAATAGGATGGGCCAGACGGATTGCAATACTATTGGCATGATTTACGTCGAGAAAAGCGGTTCCATTTAAAGCGTCAGTTCGGAGGAGGCAGTGTTATGGTTTAGGTAAGCTTTGCTGCTGGAGGAGTCACTCCAATAGCATTTATTAAAGCAAACACGACATCACAGGATTATCAAGATGTTCTGGTACTTAATATGCTACCTGAGGCACCCCTCATCACCAACGAAGACTATACATTTCAACAAGATAACACCCCTGTGAATACCTCAAGGTGCACAAAGGCGTGGTTCCTGGCTAATTAAGTGCGTGTTTTGGACTGGCCTGCTAGAAGCCCTGACCTCAATCCTAGTGAGAACTTATGGGGTATTTTAGTACGAGATATTTACAAAAATGGGAAGTGTTACAGTAATAAAGAAGAACTAGAGAAAGCAATTCAATTATCTTGGGAAAAATTTCCAAAAAATCGTTTTAAAAACGTTGTTGGAGTCTATGACTGAGAGACTAAGGTTATAGAGAAAAAAGGCAATTTCACCAATTATTAATTTCATGTGTGTGACTAGGATAATGTGGCCCTATAATTTTGTCCAAGTTCATTTTTATGTTCAACTGAAAAACATGCAGTTTAGGTAATAATAATTATTTATTATATTTTCTTTTTCATAAATTATACTATATATGATGCTAGTTTTACTATGCTTTCTTTTCACAACCACTCGCACAGTTTAACTTCAATATTTCTTATATTTTCTTCCTGGCCCTATATTTTTGTCTGGGACTGTATATTACTGAAAGCAGAGGTTTTATATAAAAACTGTAAAATGCACAGTAATAAACAGTAAAACTATCTATTTTACACTTTATTACTGTAAAACTTGCAATTTTACAGTTCATTATCGTAAAATTAGCAATTTTACAGTTTATTACTATAAAATAACCTGTATAGTATTAAAACAACAGCATAATACTGGCAGCAGACATTCCAGTTTAAAACTGTAAAATGCACAGTAATAAACTGTAGAATTAACAATTTTACAGTTTATTACTGTAAAATTACTTTAAATTAGCTGTATTATACTGAAAAAATAATCATTTATTTTTTGCAGTGTACAGAGAGAAATAATTAACGAATGCCGAACGATAATCATAATCAGCCTTTTTTTTGTTGTTGTTAAAGTTTTTGTTAATTCCTGTTTTCCTTATGATTGTTGTGCATTGCGTTGACATAACTTCATAACATTGAACAACATATAAATTTAGCTATCACTTGAATTAAGCATGTTTTTTTTTTTTAAACATCGATGAAACCCTTCCCCAATTTTAACACTATTACCAACTCTTCATTTGCGTAATTTTGATTTACACGGTATTTTCGTGGAACATAACGGAAATGCTAATGGATGCGTTTATGCCGTACAAAGAGCTACTGAGAGAAATAATAAACAAATGCCAAACGACAATCATAATCAGCTCTTTTTTGTAAGTAAATTCCTGTTTTCCTTATTTATGTTGTGCATTGTGCTGACATAAGTATACAGTGAACTTCATACGCTGAAAAAATAAACTGTTGTTTTTATAGAATAATACTGGCAGCAGAGGTTCTAGTTTAAAACAGTAAAATGCACAGCAACAAACTGTAAAACTACCAATTTTGCATATTATCACTGTTAACTAGCAAGTTTACAGTTTACTACTGTAAAACTAGCAATTTTGCAGTTTGTCACTGCTAAAATTACTGTAAAATTAGCTATATTATACTGTAAAAACAACATTTATTTTTTACAGTACAGAATTAGGCTTTTTTTTAATTGATGGAACCTATTCCCTATTTTAACACTCTATTGTGAAGTCTTCATTTGCGTGTTTTTGATTTACGCGGTATTTTCATAGAACTCCACTATAATATTCTAATAAATTTTAATTATAAAATTGTTGAATTCAGTACGAATTTAAAGCAACAACAACAACAAAGTTTACTGACCAGCGTGTATAGTCCGCAAGCATAGCATCCACTCTTGACCGACTTCCAGCAGCAACAAGTATTTAAGGCTGGCATCTCCAAGCGCGATCCGTTTGCATCAACCGTCCGAGATCAACTCCTGCCACCTGCCTCTGACAGTCCTTTTCGTTCGGAGCATCTCAATCGCTATTGGCTGAATTCTCGCCCTAACTCGCGCGTACTGAAAAGAACATTCTCTCTTTTTTAAAAAAGATCGTAAGCGATGCGGCTTGACTAGTAAGAGAAATGTTCTTTTTTTTCCCTCGTAAAGGATGCTTTTGGGTTATTTTAATCAAATGTGTGTTCAGAAAATTGAATTGCCGTTTAGGATTATAATTACTTCTTTTATTTATATGTAACGTCAGTTGTTTTGAATGGTTAACGAACTCAGAGTAATTTTATAGGTTTCGCAGAAAGTAATTTACCTACATTTTAAGTAATTTAGTTGCAAATGTAGATTCTAAAATAGTTAAATTCGCTGATGAACTTTTAAAATCAATCAGTAAACAAAGCTGTTACAAAACGATGTTATCTAAGAATGTGGTGTGGAAGTTGGTAGAAAAAATTGGATTAAACGCATTCAAAACAACAATTTGGAGTGAAAATTCAGCTCACTTGTTTTGATACACAAGCTTATTCTTTTGTTCATGTATGTAATATATCAATACTAGATTTTTTAGAAAAGAAATATCCGAGCTAAGTTTGTAGATATTGTCAAGACATTTAAAAAAATTAAAATACACTAAATTAGTATAGAAATAAACGAGAGAAATGCCAATTACATGACTTATAAATAGAGATGGCGCGAAACGGGGTTTGGCCGTCGCGCCAAATGCCTGCTCATATTTGAAGTTTTAGCATTGAACATGTAATAAATGCATGCAATATTGTAATATACTCCATATGTTTTAATGCTCTTAGTGTTACACAGAAGTTTTGCGTAATGTCTCATTTTGAAATTAATTTCACTAATTAAAGTATTTATTTTTGTTTTGTACTGGTGTTACGAGAAAAGAAGACGATTTTTTTCATTCAAATAAGTAGAATGAGCATTATTTTGAATATAAAAATAATGTTCAACAGTTTAGTTAAGTATTATAATAAAACCAGTTGATATAATCAAACATTATATTACTAGAAATTAGCTGCTTTTTGCATTTCATCAACATAATAATTGGAGATGAAGCACAGCTTAGTTGAAGCGCCTAAACTTCGGCTTTTGGTCATATTGAAGTTTCAACATTGAATGCATTAATAAACACATACAATATGATACTATTATCCATATATTTTAATATTCCCAGTTTTACTTAACCTTTTTTGCTTACTGTCTCATTTTAAAATTAATTTCACTTGTATTTATGTTTGCTTTGTACTGATAGTATTAAAAAAGACAGTTCTATTTTTTTTTTATTGTAAATAAGCTCTAGGAATCATTACTTGGAGTGTGAAAAACATGTTCTACATTTAAGTTGATGCTTTTAGTAAAACCAACTGGTATACTCAAATATTAAATCACAGAGTAATTTAACTGGAAATTAACTGCTAGTTACATTATACCTTAATTTTGTAATAGATATCTAAATATTATTAATTTAAATTTTTAAAGTTAATTTAATTTTTTAGATTCGTGTACATGCATTTTTCATTTTTTGCTATTCAGTACTTATATTTTCATAAAATATTTAATACTTTTAGTTTTGGAAATACAAAAGTACTACAAAGAGAATTTTCTTTGAAGTAACAAATGATATCGAAACTTAATATCTTTCATTAAACGTGGATGTGCCAGGCCCGTCATTTAGGGGGGTCAATTGCACCCCCATGACTTTGATAAATCAATGTATTTACATGTCAGGGGGAGTAGTTTTTGATCTTTTCCGATGAAATTGCATTGTGTTTGCACACTTTGACCTCCCCTTAAAAAAACTGAAATGACGGGCTTGGGATGTGCAAGGAGTGGGTCTTGATATTTAGCTTAGTAAAAAATAAATAAAAATGCAACTGTTTGTACTCCTAGACTAATTTTAATAGTCTTCATCAATACCTAGAAAAAGGGTTGAATTTTGTTACTACATTAATAAATGCACCGCCTGCCGGTTCGGCAGTTCCAGAGTTGCATGCTAAATGGGCGTGATAAGACGTCCAAAACCGTCTTAAAGCAAAACTGAAATTTTAAACCTACAAGTATAATATAAGTAATAAAATATCACTTAAAAAAACCCGGTAAATGTTAAAAGTTGGCATTTTTTATATCTAGGTGTCAACACTAAAAATGTCACGTTTCAATAGTTTTATTTCAAAGCTACTAAAATTGTTCATATATAATTATTAACTAAATGTAACTTAATCTTATTTATTTATCTCATAAGAATTGTCATGTTAGATATAATATGCTGTTGATTATTGAACAGTTTCTGACTCCAAGGGATACACATAATCAGTTTATTTAAATATAATAGTTATATTTTACAGCATGAATTAGTACAGGCCGAAGCGACCGAAGTGGCCAAAGCACAACTCATGCTTTGGTCAAACCGAAGCTTATGGCCGAAGCTCCGGCTTCATCGAAGCTTTCGGCCCATCGCTAATTATAAGAATATAAAAAATGTAAAAATTGAACGACAAACTTGAAAATAGGGGCTCATACCAGGGTTTAAAGCTATAATTTAGTTTGTGATGTTTTAATTTAGGTGAATTTTTAGCCCAGAAGAGAACAGAAGTTCATTATGCAATGAAATGCTTACAATGTATAACACCAGTAATTAAAAGCAGAATTTGTAACCAAAAAGACCATTTAAGTGTAATTCTTCATTTAGTCTTCTGATTGACCCGTATTTTTAGAAATGCATAAATTGATATTAAATGTCTGTCAATCAAACATTCTTTGTGCTAAACAATGGTCCGTAGCTTAAGTCTCATAAAAATTAGAGAACCCAGCTTCAAATTCAGACGTAAATAAGAAAAGGGACGCTTGAAAGTTTTCTTTTTTTTTTCTTTCCTTTATTTCTGTTCTTTTTTTTTTTTTTTTTTTTGTTTTTTGTGTTGAATAACAATAAAGCTGATGCAAACTAATTATCTCATAACGTATATCTGCAGCAGATAAATGTTTAATATTTATTTTCAGCTCAGTAATGTTTAGCGCTGATTGATTTTAATGCATTTTTGTGACAGGAAAAGTGTTTACACTGTTTCCCTACAGAGGACTAAGAAAACCTTAACATATTGCCCATGTAATGAAGCACATTCATGAAAAGATCTTGATTTATAAGTCCTGGTGTCCTCAGTTTTACAGAAAACATTTGAATTCTTAAAAAATCAGAATAGATATTCTGAAAGGCAAAAGTTGCATTTAAAAAACTATTCTTCACGCGGTTTAAATTGAAATAAACCAGCAAAGGAAAAATTGCTTATGTGCTGATGCCTTGGCACAATGCTTTATTTTTAACAATTTAACAACAATTTAA
Source organism: Uloborus plumipes (assembly GCA_038373865.1). Taxonomy (NCBI): domain Eukaryota; kingdom Metazoa; phylum Arthropoda; class Arachnida; order Araneae; family Uloboridae; genus Uloborus; species Uloborus plumipes. The sequence continues at coordinate 8,566 of JAXGGA010001245.1, read as the reverse complement.
GCATATAAATCCATGCAATATACCGACAACCCGTTTATGCAATCCAGAGACTGGTGCTTCGTTCTTATTATGGACTCATGAGTCTGGAATAAGCAGTAATCGAGATGAGGGCATATATCATTTTATAGAAGCTAAGAGAGCCAACAAACTGGTAGCTAACGTAGATTTAGCACACCAGAAAGAGACTGCAGCACTGGAACTTTTCAGCTCGTAAATTTAAGGCAAATCTGTAAGAGACTGCAGTTTCGTCGCAGAGCCCTATCTCAGGACTCCATCTGTACTGTCATCGACTCTATACCTAGACGTGTTGCTTCGGATATCACCGTTCATGATGGTCCTACTACCTACTGACCTGACACTATTTTCGTTCTGTATTTTGAATATTATTTTGAAACAAAGATCACTTATTTTGCTAAACTCTCTGTTTGCCGAGTTTCTTCACTTTGCAGTCTCAACTTCTACGTGTTGCAATTTCAATATCACGTAATGCATTCAGCTTCTTTATTACGTGCTTTTCTAAGCTCAGGTACGGACCTATCAGGTTGGCTGAGCCCCAAACAAGGACAAAATGCAATATCTGTATTCTGTAGCTTGACTAGGATTGCAGGCAAATCGGCTATTTGATAATTGCTCACAATTCTGCCTTAGCCTCTGCCGTATTTGTTTTAGAAGCCTTCCTGGTAAATATTGAAGGTCCAAAGCTACCGTTATAAACATATCTTAGCTTTCTCCGAAGGCTCCTGATTTATTAAAGAAAAACGCTTTACTTTTATGAGAAAAGTTTCTGAGCTCTACAGAAAGTTTCCAGGTTAACTTCTGGAAATTTTTCTGATTTTTAGCTGACAACTTTCTTGTTTGCAGAAATTAGACACACTAGCTGCCCGTTATTTTAAAATTCTTTGTTTTTTTTTCCAGTGTATAATACAATATTGACGCAAAATATTATAAAATTACTTGTGAGCGTATGCATAAACTATGCCCCCGTTATCTCCAATTTTATTTTAGCACTTTTTTTTAATTACACTGAAGCTCCGTTTATACGTTTCTCTTTTATACGTGTTTATCATTTGTATGGTTTTTTTTTTATCTGTACTGGCAAAGTTCAATTCATATTAACGTACACCTATTATACGTTTTTTCCATTTGTACGTTTTTTTTTTCAAAACAGTCCCTTCATAAACGTATAAACTGTGCTTCATTGTATTATACTAAGCTATACTACAGAATTTCATCTATGCAAATTAGGAAATTGAACGCAGGTTGTGCGCACATTATAACATGATAACTGCTCTGCGAAAATTTCTCTTGTATAGTACTGGACAGACATAGAGAAAATAAATTTAAATGAGCTTAAAAATAAGTATAAAAAATCGAAAACATGGTAAACAGACACCAACAGATTGATTTCTTTCCTTTTTTGCCAATATTGGTTTGCAAATGAGTTTAATGATTCTTTAAGTAAAACTAACGCAATTATTTTAATCAAAAACCAACAAGTCAAATAATTGATGAATGTTTTATTTCGTTTAACAAAACCTTCCTCACGTCTCAGAACTCGACGAACAGCAAAAAAATCAATTGTCTATATAATGCAGAAAGAAAAGTAAATGTATCCTACACTACAGACAACGAACAATAGACAACTTAATTACGTAGAAAACACTTTTGCAAAGAAAAATATATTTTCTCGTGAAAAAACACTTCAATTAAACTTCTAGAAGAATATTTAAAGCTAATATTTGATAAACTCTTGTATCTCAGTTAAATGAAACTTCTTTTTTCAAGCTTTTTTTAAACATATGTTATAGCTTCAACTTTTTTATTGCAGTTAAATCATTTCTTAGACAATGGCAGAACGTTTTTAAGAAATTATTCACATTAATAAGTTTAATGTGTTAAAGGAAATTTATTTAATTGAGGCATTTCTTTTGTTTTACATATTGCTGCACTTTAAAAAATAACGGACCTTTGTTTATTTATCTATTTTTATTTATTTATTTTTTAATAACGTAATTTTCACACTGAACATTTAACGCATTGATTTTGTTCTTCCCAAAACTTTTCTCCAAGCTTTCTTCTCTATATATTTACAAATTACCTTATTTTTATTTTGGGAGCTGATGTTTGTGTTTTCTTTTGCTACATGAAATTTTTCTAACGAACTGAAACGCATTTCTATATCATTGAAAAGTCTTCCTCCAAGGGTTTTTAGTGTATCTTAAAAACAAGAACATTTAAATATTCGTTTATCTCGGCCCAAAATTAGTGAGAATTGACTATTTAAAATCAGAACACAGACAAAAGGTTAGTCTTTGTTGCTCAGTGATATGAAGAATAAACTGACATTAGCGACTATGGGAGAAATTCAAATTTATTTATCTAAAAACAAATAAATAAAACTACACATTTTAATCTCTGAAAAAGTGAACAAATGGAAAAGTTTTGTATATATTTTTATCTTTTTGTCTCTAGAAATAGGCAATGAACTATTAATAGAACATAAACACTATTTCTTTTAAGGTAGCATTGACTCCAGTTAGAAGATAACTGATCAAATCAAAGTGAAAAAAAAAATAAAAGTGGTAAGGATTTTATTATCTTTGTAAATAATTGTTAAAAACTTTTCATTCAATCTAAAGTGTTTATTATTATTATTATTATTATTATTATTATTATTATTATTTTAATTAGTAGTAGTAGTAGTAGTAGTAGTAGTAGTAGTAGTAGTAGCAGTATGTACTTATTTTTTTATTATTTTTATCACATTTTGGTATTGGTAAATAAAAAGAAGTTCGGAGCACATCAATTTTTGGCCAAAAGAAAGAACGTCCTCCGTTTTTTTTTCGTAGAAGATTATTAAACTTATTGAGAAAATTTATAATTTTTTTTTAAAAGCAAGAAATAGTCTGCTGAATTCACAATTACTCAGCTGATCAAATTGTATCTCCCTTGTCCTTGAAGCTAGTTGGAATATGAAATTACATTTGTGCAAGCTGTGCGTATGGACGTATATTTACAACAAACTATATATGTATAAAAAAACCTGCGGTTTACATAAAAGGGTCATCTAAACATCGACAAAAGAAAACAATCTTTTTAAAAATATATAACCAGATTTGAAAAGAATCGTTCTATTCTTTGAAACACAATCTATCGCCTTAATCGAATAAGTTAATTTGTTGTACGTTTTAGTGTGTGTCTAGACCAAGAAATAAAACTGGCGACACTCCAATATTTTCAACAAAGCTATCTTTTAAGCACGGGCAAAAATATGTTCGTTTTGTGTTCTCATTCAATTATCTTAATTTATATACTAATGTAATAGCATTCAAAGTTTAATAAAATTAAATACCGATTATTGTTTAAGGCTTCTAAGAATTTATTAGGACTTATTTTAGGTACATTCTTACTGTTAGATTTAACCAACAAAGGATATAAATTACAAACTTCAAAAAGTTGTTGACCTTTATATAAATATTTAGCAAATACTTAGTTATAAATTTTATAGTTAAAAATATGTATTCTTAAGAAATTTTTTGGTTTAAAGCTATTAGTAAATGAACATCATTGGGATAAATAACTTATAGCATTACACCGCATTAAAGTTGAAGATGTTTAGTTCCATGCATTTTTGTTTTTTCACACAAACAAGAACATATGAGCGTTTGTGAGCATTGTCCATAAGTTATTATTTAATTAATTACATGCGTATAGTTATAAATAGCTAAAGAAAGTGACAAATTATTTAATATTAATACAATAACGTTTTAATTAAGTTTTCAATCCGCCAGCATATAAATGTATCTATCATATAGTCTTGTTTTTGAGTAGGTTGAAAGAAATGTGTTAACAATACAATATTTAAAGTCATAGGAAACATTGTAACTTTTTTACCTAAATGATTTAGTTTACATACAGATACATATTGACTTAACAAACAGTGAAATCTTTTGCCGTTGAAATAACAGAGACTACTGCTGGAACAAAAGGTGCGCACATTCGAAACTTTTCCCTATAGTAAAGTTTAAAAAAATGAGGGTATAGAAACTTCGTTTTCCAGCCAGAAATTTAAAAAAAATGCTTATGCTTCGTTAGTTAAAATGTGCACAGATTGATTTATGTAAGCTCCTAGCGTTATTCCATGAAGTAATAAAAATTCAAAAACATGATGAGAGACAACTATACTTAAAAAAAACCCTTCCAAAGAAGAAAGCAGCTAATTTAAATATGTTTAAAAATCAATCAAAGCTACCATAGTTAGGCATTTAAAAATAAATAGTAAAACAATAACTTAAACTATTCATGCTGAAAAAAATTACCCATAAAAAAGCAATGGAGAATAGCTGCACAAAGCACACAAAGTTGTGATTTATCGTCAAAAAACATCTGACGTAGACGATTTTAAATGTTGAATTTGAAATGAACCTACTCTTTACTTAAAGTAATAGACACAAGCTAAAAATGCTCTTAACTATTTACCTTTTTAATTTAGGCCTTCTTATCTACTTATCTGTCGATTTATCTATCTATCTATCTATCTATCTATCTATCTATATATATATATATATATATATATATATATATATATATATATATATATATATATATATATATATATATATATATATATATATTATATATATATATATATATATATATATATATATATATATATATATATATATATATATATATATATATGTGTGTGTGTGTGTGTGTGTGTGTGTGTGTGTGTGTGTGTGTGTGTGTGTGTGTGTGTTGCGCAATTTAAGGTTTCGTAGTTTCGTTTCAAGCCGAAATTTTACTGTTCAACTTAAAGAGTGCTACTAGTACTGGAGAAAAGCTACATTTTAACAGAATATAGAAAATACATTAAGGGATGCTTTTATTTGGATTTTTCTGTAATTGAATTTTGTTAAAAGCATCGGAGAATGGATTTGTAATAGACTGAGTGACCTGAATGAAATGCATTGTTCACACGTGTAGAGATGATTAATGGTTTTTCTTTTTATTTTAAAAATCTCTTTAGTTATTAATGGAATTACTAAAAATAGAATTTCTATATAAAAAAAAAGAATTTACTTCGTTTCCCAATATAAGATGTATAGTTCCTTACATCAGATATATTTTTTTTTCTTTTTTTTTTCTTGAATACCTGTTCAGGACCCAGCTGTGGTTTTAGAAAACGTAAGACAATTGTAGTAAATAATATTTATTTTCTTCGAAAATTAATATGGATATTTTTCTCATGGCAGTTTAAATGTTACCATAAATGAAGACCCATTTCAAAATGTTACCCTCTTTTACAGCATAAACTTTGAAAAAAAAAAGGATATTTATATATGGGATGTGTTATAAGTAATTTTACTTGTAAGAAATTGTTTCTTTGGTAATAACATATTGATTTTTTTTTCTAATTGGTATGCGAAACCAAAAATTGGAACTAAGAAAAAGGAGCCTTAGCTTATGCAAAATTTCATTCCTAAAGAGGAACTTAAGTGGCATGAAATACTATGGAGGATTCATTTCGTTCGTTTTCGTCTAGGAAAGGAGGGATAGAAGAATTTTCGTTTAAATGTTTTAGTTAGAATGATCAGATCGCTAATCAATCGGAGCTCACTTCACTCGCTAATCGGCTAGGTTACGTTATAATGGTTACTTGGTGAGTTAGGCCTTAAGCAGAAGACTTGTTGGATTATTTTACATTTCAAAATTATTGCTTATGTAATTTAGTGTATTTTTGATTTTATTGGGGAATAACTTTAAAGTTTTATAGATTTTTTGCTGCAAGTTTACTGGTTCTGTACTTATTTTAATTGAAACAAAATTTACTTTATCAGGGTTAGGGTATTTTTATTTATTCAAGGGAACGCCTAAAAGTTTTTTACACAGGCATCACCGTGCGGGTACAGCTAGCATATATATAGATACAGAGAGAATTGTGTTTATTAATAAATCATCAAGCAAAGATGGCATTGTTCACAAAGTTAATGGATAAAATTTTTTTTCGGTGTTACCGATGTTTATTTCGAGATTATCCGTATTAGCTTTATTTACGGTTATTTATTGGAGAGATTTGCCAAGTAACTGTTTTAGTACTATTGAGCGGCTGTGAATGGGTATTTCTTTTCCCACAATGATTAGTTTAATTATCTTTTATCGTACTAAAGAGGAAATAAATTCTTAAGGAATCAAACTATCTACGAAGGAAATGTTTTTCCGATTTGTCATAATTCATTTCAAATTAAGAATTGAGTGAGCATTTTTTTTTTCTTGTTCGTATCGGTATGTTTTAGCTAAGGCAACATTTTCCCCCCTTCATATGATTCGTGTATTTTTAATAGTGCTTACAAAACTTGTTTTGTGTAATTATAAATTTATATTTATAATTCAAAAATACAGACTAGTTTAATAATTAACTTTAAGATTATTAATGAAATAGAAAATGGAAAAACAATGGATACAAATACTTAAATATAGTCGATGTAGTTATGCTGAAAAGAAGGAATATGATTCAACAAATATTTGAGTTATAAATATGGAAATCTAAGTTAAAAAAATGTTTGATTAAAAAAAATATCTGTAAATTCGTTTAGATAACTTTTTGGTAATAATCTGTATTTTCATAAAATCGAACAGTCAGTGCAAGAGCCAGAAATATTTTACCAGTTTTAAAAGTACCTGTAAATAATTTTACAAAGTTAGTAAAGCTGTTTGAATCAAAACTGGGAAGGGATTACTTTAGGCTGCTATTGTTTGGAATCATATGAATCGTTTCTTTACAGAAAGAAACTGCAAAATTTCTAGTTTTACAGTTTATTACTGTGCATTTTACAGCTTTAATTTGGAACTTCGGCTGCCAGCATTATACAGCAAAAACAGTAGTTCATTTTTTGCAGTGAATCAGTATATTCCCCAATTTACTACTTAGCTAAGCAGGTTAAATATTTACAATTTTTTATGCCAGTAATCATTAATATTCTTATTATATCATCTCCGTGATTTTATGGTTATTTTTGTATTTGTATTTATTAATTTATCAGTAAAATAATGGCGTTTAGTAGAGCCATTGTTTATGATGACTTTTAATAGGTACCAGTATCATGTACAAATAAAAAAAGCAGACAGCATAAGGTTTTGAAACAGAAAAATATTTTGGCTCAAGTTAAAAATTTCGGAGAATGACACACATACTTGTTTTCTGTCTGTAAGAGACATCAATGAAATGTACATAAAAAATAAATTAGGTATAAACAAAACATTTTTTTTTCAAAAGAAGTTTTCACAAGCGCATTCTGTAAATATGACGGAATAGGTGATAAGGAAACAAGGCTAAGAAAAAGTTATAAAAGAAAATTATTTAGTTCTCTTCTTCTTCTGCAATTAAAACAATCACTAAGAGAACATAAATATTTGTGCAGATATTCTTATAACTACACCGACTCATGCTTGGGGAAATCTTAAATTTTACCAAATTATAGTTTTTGTAAATCTTAAACTACTCCTACTTACTATTTAGGGAAATCTTAAAAGTATACCGGCTTACTGTTTCAAGATAGCTACATGTACCGACTCATTGCTTAGGGAAACCGTAAAACTACACTAAGTCACTGTTTAAACATTTACAACACTACCAATATACACTGAAGTGACAAAAGTCATGGGATACCTCTTAATATCGTGTCGGCCCTCCTTTTGCCCGGCGAAGTGCAACAACTCGACGTGGCATGGACTCAACAAGTCGTTGGAAGTCTTCTGCAGGAATATTGAGCCATGCTGTCTCGATAGACGTCCATAATTGTGAAAGCGTTGATGAGGCAGGATTTTGGGCACGAACAGACCTCTCGATGGTGTCCCATAAATGCTCAATGGGATTCATGTCGGGCGATCTAGGTGGCCAAATCATTCGTTGGAATTGTCCAGAATTTTCTTCAAACCAATTGCGAACAGTTGTGGCCCGGTGACATGGCGCATTGTCATCCATAAAAATCCCATCGTTGTTTGGGTACATGAAGTCCATGAATGGCTGCAAGTGATCTCCAAGTAGCTGCACATAAGCATTTCCAGTCAATGTTCGGTCCAGTCGCACTAGAGGACCAAGTCCATGCCATGAAAAAACAGCCCACACCATTACGGAGCCACCACCAGCTTGAACAGTGCCTTGCTGACAGTTTGGGTCCATGGCTTCGTGGGGTCTGCGCCACACTCGAACCCTACCATCGGCTCTTACCAGCTGAAATCGTGACTCATCGGACCAGGCCACGGTTTTCCATTCATCTAGGGACCAACCGATATGCTCACGTGCCCACGAGAGTCGCTGCAAGCGATGTCGTTCTGTCAGTAAAGGCACTCGAGTCGGTCTTCTGCTGGAATAGCCCAAGAAATCCAAATTTCTCCGCACAGTTCTAGCAGACACGTCCATTGTACGTCCCACATTGATTTCTACGGTGATTTGACGCAGTGTTGCTTGTCTGTTAGAATTTACGACTCTTTGCAGACGTCGCCGGTCTCGATCTTTAAGTGCAGGCGGTCGACACACTGCGGCCGTCACATGGTGGGTTGTTTT